>CABFVZ010003976.1:35496-60284 GCA_902151445.1 Timema monikensis | reverse complement strand
CTAATATAGTACGATTTCCATGAATGTGTTACATATAAGCAGTTTTGGATATAAAGGGCTGTACCGAGGGGTCAACCCCAGTAGTTATTGAATTATGGCCCGTTCTAGTAGTATCTGCCCTCTTCGTATGCACTGTGCCAGCTTGTATAACTTTCAAGACTGTAACATCATCATAAAAACACAAACCAGTTTTAACATGAAACGCTAAAACAGAAGTTTCATTTCCACTTTCCATCCGGATAAGAAAAAAAGAGGAAATATCATGTTTTGTGTTTCATTGTTTAACTTAACCAACAAAAAGAAGAAAACAGAAAGAACTATTACCAATAAAATGTACTGAACGAAACGACAGTTTCTTGCCAGTTTGATACTTTTTTCCCAAGAACAAAAACACTCATTAAATTAGCTTTAAATGATTTCATACTCCTAATATTAGACTATAGTAATTAATTTCTTTACTTACGGTAACACAAAATATTAGCAATTTATTTGTATTATTCATACAGATTTTTTTTAAATATCAGAAAGATAATAAATTAAATATTTTAAACGCAGCTTGACGATATCATATTATTAACAAAATGTATATAACTGAAAAATGTACACGCCATTTACCATGAAAGGTAGCAAACTTGTTTTTCCCATGGCGAAGTATATAATATAGTGCCATAGTGCAATCTATCAAGGAAAGACTGCTTGCTACCTTTCTGTATACACGGAGTGTACAGTACCTATTGGGGGAAAAAAAATATCGGAAAGATAGAGTAAAAATTTAAATCTGTTAATAATTTTAATACATATCTATTTGGAAGTATCATAAATATAAAATTAATAGCACGATTTTTTTATCACTCCGTCTTACTACCTGCTCAGTCCATATGAATGTATGATAATTACTCTAATGGGGTAAGGATGTGGAAGGAAGCATTTTAGAGATAATCTGCCTGTATTTGCGTGGAAGAAGAGTAAACCCCGATACCCATCATTAGCAAACCTGCCCAACACGATAGAGACGCCTTAGACCATTCGGCCACTGAAGTGGGTACAGAGTTTGTTAAATATTATTAAAATAAAAACTGAAAGTCCAGACACACTTTGTGTTTCGCTTGAAATGATTTGAATCGTATCTCTTAGCAATTTTATCCCTTCTTCATTAAAATTTGCTATGGGGCGTCACTCATAGAGTTAAGTGATCATTGTCCACTCTTCTAATAGAGATACTAATAGCTAATAGTTTACTCTATTGTGAAATACTAATAGTAAAAATCTTCTACTCTCAAACTATTCCAGGTGTCATAGTCTCAAATCAAAAAGAAAATGATACGATCAATATTTAATTTACATGCACCCACCTCAGTGGCGTAGTTAGCTAATGCGCTAGATTCGTGTTGAGCTAGACTGCTGAGGACGGGTAGATCGAGGTTCGAATCTTGTTCGCTTGAACTTCGGGTGGTTTTTCATAAACGGTTTTCCACTCTCCCTCCACGTAAATGTTGGTTCACTTCCTCTTTATTCAACCTTCCCAATTCCTTACCCATTAGCGTAATTAGTATTTAAGCTTATAACCCGAATGTTTAGTAAGACGCGGTGCTAAGTACTATTATTATTATTATCATCATCCTCATTTACACGCATCGGTCGGTGGGCATGCCGACTAAACGTCAAGCTTGGCTTGTATGTTTTGCCAGTGACAAGGAAGACAGGGTTTGAGACCCGCTACTTGGTTTACTCAGTTTGTTTTTATACTTGATGGTCTCCCACTCTACCTCCACGTAAGTGCAGGCACATTTCCTCTAATCTCCCTTATTCATTTATACCCTTTTATAATAACATTTCATTCGACAGGGTTAATGAGTTTAAATATTTTGGAACAATTTAAATTAGCAATAACGATATTAAATTGGAAATTCGGAAAAGAATACAGTCTGAAAATGTATGATATTACTCGATCACTTTGTTGTTGACATCTTGCTTGCTGTCAAGGAATGTAAAACTCAGAATATAGAGTAGTGTGCGAATTAAGGTGAACACAAGTGATACATTTCAAAAAATCCTTTATTATTCATTGAAGCTAAAAATAGGTTATAATATGAGCACTGTAATTTTTTTTAATATGAAGTATGTCCCCCTTGGCTTGACAAAAAAAAATCATTTTAACGGTTGTTCTATATGGGTGCAAACGTGCTCTCTTACCTTAAATGACGAAAACAAATTTAGGGTGTTCGAAAACCAGGTGCTTTGGAAGATATTCAGTCCATAAAGGGATTCAGATACTGGGGAGAGGAGGATGTTACATAATTATGAGTTACATACCTTGTACTAATAACAAGACATTGCTAATACAATCAGGTCTTGTAAATTACTGTGAGCAGGACAGGCAACGCAAATGGAAGAATATAGAACCTTGTTCATGTTATCAACTGGTAAACCCAACGGGAAGAGACCATTGATGAAGACCAAGACGTAGATGGGAGTATAACATTATAATGGACCTGAAAGAGCTAGGGACTGGATAAAACTATCTCAATATAGGGATAGGTGGCGTTCTTTTGTAAGTACGGTAATGATTTTTGGAGTTCATAATGCCATGAAGTAAGTAAGATTAAATTAACACCAAAGCTTGATTCACACATTCGCTGAAAATAGAAAACAGAATCTCCTTGATATGGTGCAGCAATTCTCTCGCCAAACTCCCCGTATTGATCTTCATTATGCGGGTATCATTTTAATTAATTAAGAAACGTAGCAATGACAGGTTTGAGCCAACTGTTTAAATCTGCCTTTGAATTTGGATGCCAGAGTCCAATCTCAGCCCAACGCACCTATTTTTTTCTTAATCTTTTACTATCATCCGTTTGTGTGAGTGCTAGGGCGTTTCATTGGTATTCATCCTCCTGATTTCTTAGCTTTTCCTATGGTTATTATAAATTGAAAATAATCAATTGCACCTGTATAATAAAAAATAGGAGCAATTAGTGGGAAAATGTTAAATATTTTATCACGTTTGGTGATGAAAAGGTAAAATAAATTATTTTCTACAAGAGTCCAAACAAATCTTGACGGCACATAAAGTTGTTTTTTTATAGATAAAAATAAATAAAAATGCATTTTCTGAACTGACTCGTTGTAGCAGTAAACGAAATTTTCTACGAGCGAGAGCATGAGGGCCTAGCAATGTTGCAGGGAAAGGTACTTTTCCATACCTTCCAGAGTTCTCTTACATGCCACAATCGACATGGAACTGACGACTTTACTTCCCCTCTGAGGGAAGCTGTGCTGTGGATTTTTAACGTTCAAGTAAAATACATTCACCTCAGATGGATGTTAACCGACGATTATCAGGTCCTTAGGATAATCCATTTACTCATCCTATACAATTTAAATCTTAGAAGAATGTTTGTGTAAATACTACAATTTGCTGCATAAATTATATTGAATTTATTTAATGTATCAACGAAGAATGGACACGGGAATTGATAATATTATTATTGGAAATATGCCTCTACGGGTCAATTATTTCCTACCTACTTCACCTGGGCCAAGTGTTTCATTGTCTGTGGCCCAGACTCATTATTGACACATTGACCTAATGCCAGTGTCACGATCAAAACCAAACGATCACGTAAAGTAAAGAAAGATAGCGTGGGGTCGGGATTCACGCAGCGAAAAGTAACAACTCTAGTAAAACTCAGCCAATGAGCTATGAAGGTGTTTGTAAACAAATTATTTACCAAAATGGAATATAAGCAGCTAAGTTCTTGCAATAGAAGCTTACTGGAGCCACAAAATAAAGTGTGAGAAAAGGCTACGACGTTGCAGTGTTCGCGATATGCTGACAAACGAACTAGGCCCATGAAGGCTTTTGCGCACTATCAACCAACAAATGAAGTGGTTTACTAAATGTTCGTGTTGACGTTGCTCGCATTATGATTGGCTGAAAGGAACACGTGGTACATTTCACGTGGCATAACATAACGTAACATTACGTTAAAGTTATTTTCTGTGTGTACATAATAAAATGGATAATTATTATTTGTCAGCACCGCATCTTTATACCCTTTTGGGTTATACGCCTATGTACTAATTACACTAATATGTTAGGGATAAGGTTGAATTTAGAGGAAGTGTACTCACATTTGCGTGGAGAGAGAGAGAGTGTGTGTTAAACCATTTAGGGAAAATGACCCTCCACACACCCGAACGGGACTCTAACCCCAATCCCCACCTCATCGGCAAACCAGTCTATTACATGAGTGTCGCCCTAGACCATGCGGCCAACGATGCTGATAGTACAATATAATGTCTTCAAGACATTTCTCACATTCGTAAGGAAAGGATTCATACTTGGCGCTGTTTGCATACTATCAGCCTAAACTGAAAAGTAGCTATGAACTGTTCGTAGTCTTGTAACCATGCCATCAAGCTATCAAATGTATTTTTCTTCTTATTAATATCTCTAAAGCTATAGACATAGGGGGATCGATTTATCAATTGGCAATTTAATCTTTTTCCGCCAAATCTGTCACTCCATCAACAGTTCGAGATTGACTACCAACGTGAGGTCCGTGTCGACTTCAATCTGCATTCGCTCAAACAATCCCAGTGGTAATTATTTGAACCACGCCTGTACGATACATGCGTGGGTGGTGGTTTCCACCATTGTATAGTAGTTTGATATGTCAGGGAAGGAGTGGTGGGGGCTGGTGGGGAGTAGGTACTATTGTTCGGTACACTGTATCGGAGATAGTGAATAGAAAACCAGGAAACGGAAACGTCCCGATGATAAACGTTATAGTGAACCCTCTGATCGTGGTGAACTTGGACACAGTTTGCCTATCCACATCTACTTAATGCGGTAGTGTATGGAATGTGAGTTAAGAGCAGTATTTTTCCAGTTTTTGTTTAAAAACTTTTTTTAGCCAAAGTATTGACTCACTACAAACATAGAGTTTAATTTTCTTCACGTAGCGATATCAACAGTATACATTCGTTGTGGTAGAAAATTGAAGTTTGTCAGGAAGGTGGAAAGATAACCCCAGATAATTAGAAAAGTATGAAAGTATTTTAGATTTAATAATTCAAATTTGGAAATACAGTGGAGGATGGCTAGAATTTAAAATAAACTTTAACAAAAGGTTCTTCTATGTGCAGTATAAAATGGAAATATTTGCATTCATGTACCAAGACGACCCCAGATAATCATAAAATAATTAAAATGTTAAGTATGAGGATTAGGTTCAAGAAATAGGCGCTAAAATTTCACAAACTATTTAAAAATATTCTTATATTAGTGTGGTAGAAAATTGAAATTTGGCAATTAATTGCAGGAACCAATCTGTTTCTTTAACCTACTATATCATTTAACTTACCTATGCTCTTTGTTAAACTTTTATACTCTTTTACCTTTTCGCTATCTTACACGTTAAAAGTATTATGATCATTATCAAATCGAACTCGAGATTTTGATGACTTTCGGCGTTTCAGGACTCCCCCGAATCCGAAAAAGTAGTTTTTGAATTTCCGTCTGTCTGTACCTCGGAGTAGAGCCTAAACTATTCTACCGATCGGGCTAAAACTTGGTAGGTATCTAGGGTTTCCACGAGGGGTTTTTGGAATTGGATATCTAAGCCTAAAATTAAAGGTAGTTTACTGAAGGGCGAAAAGAGAAAAAAATAGATTTTATCAAAATCGGCTCTGAAAATTTGTATTAAATCTTATTTCTAAACAGTCATTAATATCACAAACAAAATGGCTACGCTCAACTTTTCGTCAAAATGACTTTAAGAGTTCCGGTCTGATACGTAAACTACCATTTTTTTTTTATCATATCTCCGTAACTATTTGAGATATGAAATTACTTATCATTGCAAATATGTAGGTCTATTTTTACTATTTTTAATAAAAATCTTTTAATTGAAACATATTTTTTTATAAAACCAACAACTTTTAAGCAATACGCATATATATATATATATATATATATATATATATATATATATATAAACTTTTCGAACACTGAAGGTAAAGTCTTGTGACCGTAAAAAAAAGATCTAAACAGAGAAGTTGATGGATGTCGAAGTTTCATGACCCCCCCGAACCCAAAAAAGTGGTTTTTGCAATGCTGTCTGTTTCTCTATGTGTCTGTCTTACCCTAAAATTAAGAGTAGTTTACTAAAGGATGAAAAGAGCGTTTTCCTCAGAATTGGCTCTAACGATTTTGATTAAAATTCGTATTTATGCGTTGATTAATATTTAGGGTAATTTACAAAAGCTTAAATTTCCATATTTCCGCAAATATTTGAGATGCTACATAAATGATCACTGCAAAAATGTAGCACTATTAAAAATAAAAAGAATTTATTTGAAATATATTTTTATAAAACCTATAGTTTCTGAAATATTGGTAAATATATTAATAATACAATTCTGTGAGCTTTGGTTGTGCAGAGATAATACTTATATTTTAACGCAATAATTATCTAATTCCATAGAGTAATTAGATATGTTAGTCTCTAGAAAAGCTTATGTTCTATTTCCTTTAACCTCTTAGAGGATATGTTTGTACAGCAATGACTTATCTCTATCATTTTAGATTCCTTAGTCAATATTTACATTTTTTTACTGGTCAAAATATATACTTGAAAAATTGAATATAAATTTGATGGCCTAAAGATGTGTAACACCTAATATAATGTCAAAAATTTTAACTGGGAGTCGAAATTTTAAAACGAAATCTTGACCCTCATGGACCCAATATTGATCTCTTTTATTGGTCCAAATATACAAATGAGGACATTAATTATTTAAAAATAAAACCATTAAATTTAAAACAGGGAGTCAAAAAATGTTTTACGTAAGTATAGCGTAATTTATGCTTGGGTTTGTTAGTGTATATTATTTTGTTTCAAATATATTACGAACTTTGAGTAAATAACTCCATTTTTAAACAATAGAACGAGAAAGTCCTTGTAGACTTTCGTATAATTTATTTTCCAATATATTTTGTAACAACGTATATAATTTATTTTCAAATATATTACGATCGTTTTAAGGCAGATATTATGTTTTCCCATGGCTTTTATTCATTTTTACTCTCAGTTAAAGGGTTGATTAAGATTTTATTTTAAAGCTTGCTTTTAAAATATATTGGTTGGCATTGATTTTATTATTGTCTTTTGATATTGTAAAAGAAGAAATTATATAAAGAATGTAGCCAGATATTGAACATCCTGATTCGATATTGTTCTGGTATCTGTCTCTACACATAAATTATTACAACAATTCTAAACATCCTAGATATCCCGATGTGGATAAATTTTAATACAATGTTCTCTAGAAATGTCCTAGAAACGAGAATTTAACAATGTGGGTTCAAAATAGTGGACCTACTTATGCCAGAAACGTTTAAAATGAATAATTCCGTTTTCAAACTGTAAGCTGTAACAGTGCTATGTAACTTTCTTTTGTTTTAACTATTCAACAACTAAATATTTTCTTCTGTTTCACTCGTCTTTCTTTTTTTACTAGCACCAACGGGCTATTCACATATGTTGTGTAGAGAAGCTATAACTTACTTTTCAAAATAAATTTCAAATTTTAACACATATTATAGTAATTTCTAGATTTTGACACAGTGTTTATTAAGCTTAATTTTTGTTTTATAACACAACTTAAACCAATGAAAGATTAATATTTAACATAATTTAAGATTTGGTAACTTTTCCATATGGTTAATTCTACATTTAAAAACATGTTTCTCTATAGATTTCCCGTGCATAGAACGGGCACACCAGCATATATATTTGATCCAACACGTTATCTCAGTCAATAACATGTCTGTCTACTGAGATATGGGTGTCGGGTTCGATTCCCGGCATGACTGAAAATTTATCACTGGTAAAATGTGGGTTTACCCTTTTTCATAGTGGTAATTTAACAGCCTGGAACTGGATGTTGTACCTGTCCTAGTCTTAAGTTATATTATAAGGCATATGAAGTTACGACAGGCCTTGCAAGACGGTAGTGGAAAATATATGGCTTGAATTAAAAACTGCGTTAGGCCACAGGCTGGAAACAGTAATGTATGTAAAGTAATATATTTATATTTATAAATATAGTTATATGAATATGTGTATATGTATATTTATGAATAAATACATGTATATTTTTAAATTATATATAAATATATATATATATATTTGTTGTTTGAACTTATTAATATAATCGCTATGGAATGTCTTTAATTGCCATTGTTTGTATGTCCAAGAGTTTGCCATTACCCTAATTTGGGTGAAGAAAGAGTTATAAACCATTTAGTAAATACTAAGCCAGTAGAACCACCTGTGATTATAGTCATGGCATACTCATCACCAGGAAACCAGACTAGACAGACTATACATGTGTCCGCGCTCCAACCGGTAGGAGTTATTTCGTTAAAATATCACTATAGTATTCTTTTCATGATCACAAAACTTTCTTTTTGAGAAAGTATAGTAAAATATTAATATTATGAGCATGAATTACTTACTTTGAGTGTCTTACTGTTATTTTGTTGACTTTATGATGCTAGGAGTATGCTCAATATTCATCTGTCTGTTTTTATAGTAATGTGGTAGTTTCCATTCAAGATAGACTGAAGAAGCTTTTTTTTTATTGTCTAAAAATTCAAAACACAAACGTTGATTGTCAGGTTCATTACAAGACCTGCACGCCGGTATTTGTTAAATGGCTATGGCAAAAATGATAAGTTTGTGAGGCTTCATCCTTATTACAACTTTTTAATTTCTTAAGGTGAGAAATATAAGTAATTTTATACAATAAAACCCGTTAGCACAGACTAATGTGTATGTCACGTGTAGTCTAGTCAACAGGCGACGAAGAAGTCAAGATGCTCCCTACCGGTCGCATTGAATTGGTTTTTCCTTTCCACTCTTTCTCCGTGAAAATGACGATGCACTCCATCTAATTTAATCCTTCCTCATCCATACGTCATTAGTGTAAGTATGTAGTTTGTTCGGACGGTTAGCAAAAAGTGGGGCAAGGATAAAAAAGAAACAACACTTTTTTGATGGGTATTTGGAGTCCATTTTAACTCTTATTATGGAAAAGGAAAACATTCATGACTGATGACACAATAGAACGAAGTATATATATTTCATTTCTTTTTATTACTAAAATATAGAAATATGAGATAAGTAGGACCAAAAGTAAGTTAATTTATTTTCTAATGTACCGCCCAACTCTCACTCAATTTAGTTACGGCCACAATAGACTAAAAAAAGAGGGGGTGATAGCTAAAGGAAATAATTATACGAAAAAGTATAACATTTGCAGGTTAAAGAAATATTTGAATTTTATTCAACGTAACAAACGGTATTAAAACAACAAGTTGCATGGCCTTACAGGTCTTACTGAAGTGTGTTGAAAAACAAATAAACAATTTATTACATATGCAGTGCGTTTCATTATTTTAAAAATTATGAACTTGTCTAGAAGAGACCAATAAAATAAACAAAATAATTGCTATTATTTAAAGAAACTTTTCTAAATTATATATTATTATTATTAGCACCGCGTCTTACTACCCATTCGGGTTATACGCACTTACGCTAATGTGTAATGGTAGGGTGATTGTGAGATGAAATGAAGGACCTACAGTTTAACGTGGAATCCGAACCACGGTGGAGGCCTGGCATTCCCCACATTCACAAGATGTCTTGTCAGAGGTGAAGGAAGGGTTTGGTAATCAGATAAATCTTTGCCGTGACCGAGGATTGAACCCCGGCCGCCAGCATAGAAGTCTGATACCTTACCCCTAGACCGTCAGGTCACCTCTAAATTATATACAAGCTTCTAATTCACCATAGTGAATTAAGATGAATAAGAACAAAAGGATCAATAATCTAAATTACTAAATATTACAAAAATTACAAAGAGCTTAATGAGCCTCTATTAAAAGGTTTATAACCCGTCAGATTCACACCAGTGAATAGACTAAACCGTTTTAAATTTAGGTACTAATTAGAAATTTAAATATCACATCAGATATTTACGTTAAATCACAAGGTTTGACTTAACGCCTAAACTCAAACCTTAGCGGGAAAATTACCCTCGTCACTTTTAAAGAATTAAACAAAATTCCCACATTTAAATATTTAATGTCAAACTAGAAAAAGTTACGTTACATAACTTGTAATTTTGCCAAAAAGAATCAGCGAATATTAAATACAAAACCATACTAAATAACAAAAATTAAGTTACCTTAACATTAACTTCAAAGAAAAAAAGTCTTCAAAATAACCAACAAAAGAAACATTATCAATTTAAAGAATTTAAATTACTGATAACCACAAAAAGAAAAAAAATTAATATCTAACTTAAATATTACAAGACATAAAAAGAACCAAAAAATGTGGCTATCTTATTAAACGAAGAAAATACGATACTAGCGCCCAATCGGAAACAGGAAGCATTAAGTGCTCCACAACAGAATTTACGTTTGAAATTAAAGTTTTTAGCAAATCATTACCGATGCCAACATAACAGATTTCCATAACGAAATAAACCAAAGTATTTTAAGAGAATCAAAACCATCGCACTAATTTATATTTTAAAGATTTAAACAAAGATATTATAAGCCATCCTGGCTGGATAACGTCCTAGTCCTGAACAGGACTTCTCGTGGAAGTGGCCAAAGTAATAGTCCTTTTGGGTGTCTGTGTTCCCTCTTTATATAGGATTAGTTGCCGGGTGGGAAGGTGGGAGTTTTTCTTTGTTACGTCATCTGCAAACATCTGGGGGAATGGCGTCTATGTGTTGATCACGTAGGCCGGGTTGTTGTTGTCTTGAACATCTGCCGCTGCTTTTGACTCACAAGACGAGCAGGTACAGAGCTATGCTTCTTAGGTCACGTGCGCCAACCCTGTTGTCCAAACATATGAGTACAGTATTGGCCAATCAGAGCATTGCTGGCTTTCTTCGTCGGAACATCAGGGGGCTGCACAATTTGTATCGTGTTTTGGACGTCTCTTCATTCTAGCATTCGTGGTGAGCAGGCTGGACTTGCACGTCGTTCTACTTCAGGCATATATACCCGTGAGTAAAAACCTATGTTAAACATAGTAAGATCGTGATGTTTAATAATGCTGGAAGNTTGTCGGGAGTTTGTTGGGGATGTGGTTGTTTTGGGGGGGGGGGTATCCATTGCGATGTTAGGGCCCCCGCAATTGAGAAAAGTTCCCCCCCCCCCCCCCCCTTTGTAAATACGAGAAGAAGGAACATCCATCATCTTGAAGACGGTCCATCGCCTCCTTTTGAATTGTTCTCTTCCATCTTCATGACCGGCTAGGAGACAACATCTCTCTCCGTCTCAGTCGTTCTAAAGCCCATCATCTTCAGAAGACTCTTACACTACTGACATTAGATAACATGATCAGGTGTTTCAAAAGGAAAAGGAGGCACAACTAGACCCGATTTCAAGGAAAGCACTTGCAACTATCCCCGCAGCAAATTTTCCACGCTGTAACTCACATGGTTACCAACAATATCTATCTGAGAATTGAATGAACCTCTTCTGTCTTCTAAGCTCTATATCTTGATGCACAAGAGTCCAAAATAGTCATAGTACGCAAATTCAATCTCTTCTAATTGTATTGAATATCACTTTATCGTTATACGATTAGCATGGAAGCCTATCGAAGTGAATCAACACGTCAGGAGGTTACATGTCAAAATTTGATACGAATTTTAAACACACATTTCATGAATTTATCGCAGCTGGAAGCCTAGCCTCCTTCCTAGGCCTAGTATAGAGCGGATGCATTAGATAAGTCAGGTCAAAAAAATAAATTCTATCTACAACAACAATAATTAAATTCGATTTCATAACCCAAGATCCACTACCAGGATCAATTTATGAAATCGAGAAAAATCCAACATTAATTGGACAGATATTACACAAGAATTAGGGGAATCCATAGAGTCCAAATAAAGGTTCCCATAAACCTACAATGAACTACCCGCATGGTTTCGCTTCCGTTCCTGGGTAAAACTAAAAATGGTTAATATGTAAATCAAAATATGAATTTACTTATTTTAACCATTAAAACATGACATAAGGTCTATCAAATTTGAAAATTTACTTCACAAAATTAAGTGAAATCCAAAGAGTTCAATCATACGTTCCCATAGACCTATAAAGAACTACCTGATTGTTTTCACTTAAAGTACCTGAGTAAAACTATATGGAATAATTATGTGAATGCTATGTTGAACTTACAACCATTATCATATTATACATACTACCTACGTTCTCTATGTTGATACCAGTTTAAGGTGGCTCACATGAGCCCTACGCGTCTCTGTGGGGTCTATCGGGTTTATTAACATCACCGACACTGGCGTAAAGAAGGAGTCCACTGACCACGGCCCGCTCCATCTGGGAGAGAACTTAGCAGTCACTTTGTCAATAGCGGAGCTCTGGGGGAAACATCTACACTAACACGGTTACCAACCACAATGTTTACAGGGACACGACCACTATTGTAGACTTCAGCAACCCTCCTCTGAGACTTTTTCAGATTCTGAAAGGCTGCTGAACACCTTTCAGAATAAGAGGGGTCACTAGGAGCTCCTAACAAAGGACCAACATCCCAGACCGCTAGAAGGGGGATGGTTCGGTTCTCTACCTACCAACACCGAGGCAGGCGAAGCCCCAATTGACTCATGCAAGGCAGAATTAAAGGCCAAATTCAAAAAATCTAAGTCACGGTCCCAGTCGACTTGAGACTCACTGTGAGAGATTGTCAGTGTTAACTTAAGATTTCTATTAAATCTTTCAACATGATTGGGGGAGGGATAATAAGGGCTGGTGGTAACATGTTTAGTGCCCCATCCAAAACATATGTCCTTGAAAGATTTTGCCCTAAAACACTGGCCATTATCACTCACAATCTTACGAGGGGCACCAAACAACGACCAAACTTTAGTAGCTAGAGCTTTTACAGTAGCTGTTCCTTTCATTTTTCGGAGTGGAATTAAGATTACAAACTTGGAAAATCCATCTACCAAAGTAGTATTACCCTTAGAAGAATGGGTAATGAGACTAACAAAGTCCACGAAAACTTTCTCCCAGGGGCGCTGGGCTATATTGTCCGAATGTAACCCAACGCGAGTGTTCTGAGCAGGTTTAATTTTAAGGCAAGCTTCACAACTCCTAACCCAATCTCGTACGTCGCTATACAAGCCAGGCCAGAAAATCTCTATCGAGATCGCTAATGTTACACTAACCAAACTTTATGTATTCTTAATAATAATGACATAGTTAATTAGCTACACATTATCCTGGCTAAGGTTTAATAATAATTCAGAAAAAAGGTAAAGGTTTTGTCACTATACTTAGTTAAGGGCCTACTTTATGAAATAATATACATTATTATAGACCTATATATACGATATCAAATATCTTATGTAATTAAAAACTGTTTGCGAACCAAGTAATATTCAAGTCATGTTTTTTTTTTTTACTGAAAATATTTGGCCTATTCACAACCATATAGCAAATATGTTACGCTTTATGAATATGTTTGACAGTCTTCCTATACGATTATGTAACTTCTCTAATCTGAAAGTAAAGCTTTCAGAATTGTTCTAAAATACTTGTCAAAATATGCTTCCATATTTTAGGGCAGTATTTATTTATTCATAGTTTAGTCTCGGGATTCAGTTGATCTTGGTGGCCTTGTTGTAAAGTTCTTGGCCTCACGACGTTCACCGTAAAGCCATGTTTCCCACGTCAGTCGAGGTATGCAAAAGATCGCTCAAAGGCATAGTATGAAACACCTTTCCGATAAAATGTGTAGCCTTTCTCACTCACAGCGACTCAATGCGGAAAGCAACGGGAATCCAGCGAACTTCATGACTTTCCTAGTAGTTGTGCTTTATCCCAAATAGAATGGGTGGGTGGCACTAGCCCTCTGAAGGGCTGTGTAACCACGTTGCCTTGGATGAATGAGGAAGCACATAAAATTAACCTTCGGCTAACAAACTTTCAATCAATTAAAATTAATAAAGAATAAAAAGTATTTCAGGTCAAAATATGTAGGATTCAAGGTTAACGTACAAACAATGTCTATATACGGTGACATATGACTAGTGAGGTTTCCATTCTCGTGAAAAAAAAAATGATTAGGTGCTTTAATTGTTATTACTTTTTTTTTTCATCCACACTTCCATCGTTGTATACTTCCATTATAATACTTACACGATTGAGTATATGCATACTCATCGTTTTTTTAACCATGCGAACAGTTCTAAAGGGCTAGAAATAAGGTAAGTATAATTTACCCGAATTTCAGTGGAGGGAGAGTGGTACATTATTTAGCAAAAACCACCTTCAGTACAGCCAGCTGGCATTCAAACCCCGATCTCTCAGTTACCTGCAAACCCGACGAGACGAGACTGACATTTAATCTACACTAAAATGACTTTTTTTTTTAGTGTGTGTGAAATAGTGTTTGAATTTGATGGTGTAATCTATAAATAATTTTTACTACATTTTAGACAAGTAATATTGACGGTGTATCTCACCGTTTTCAGTAATATACATTTGCATCCTAGATTAAAAAACGTTCAAATTGTGTTAACGGAAGCACTTGGTCCTTGAATGTAGGTTACAAATACAAGGTTACATCGCTGGGTAGCTGGGAAACCGGATTGTTTATCCTCATTCACATCATCATAGACTTAAACAAAGATAAAGTTTACACGACTGAGTATATTCATAAGAAAATCAGCCATAGTGAGGATTCTGTATAATTCATTTTCTAAATTTATGTCCCTTTATATCAGTGGTATTATCTGGATCAAAAAACTGGGCTAAATTTCCCTTTCCCATACTTTATCTCCCCCACTTACAGGTGGGTACTTAAAAAAATATAACAAAATACTTTGGGGTTATAAAATGGACACCATATAAAAATAATATTTAAAGCAGTCTCCATTTACCCTGAAAGTTCTGATCTGGTAAAGCATTTCTTTTAGGTCATTAATCTATGGGTGTCCATAAAATATAAACAAGCATTTTTTGGACTAGGATAGGCCTACTACCTTTCGTGTCGTTAATTATCAGTCATAGTTAGCAATATTACTACATGACCAGACTTTGAGGACCTAAACATTAAAACAAAAGAACAAAAAATTATTTCAAAATTACAAAAAATTAAACAAAAATATCTTAATGAATGCACACGACTAAATCGAACAAGCCCTTTACAAATGGAAACCAAAAAATTTACATGTGATGTAAATATTTTAACTAAGCTATCCGATTCTGCTAAATACATGGATTTACAAATATCTGATTCAGAATTAGTAGCTATTCCCCACCACGAACCTTCTTCAGATTAATTTAAGTCCTTCACAAAGAATGTGTATGTCACAAACATATAAGCAAAGGGGATACAAAGTTTATTAAATTCATTATCTTCTCAGTCTGGAAACAATGTGGTGAAAAAAAATTTATATTTGAGTATTACCCGCCTCGGTGGCGTAGTTGGCTAACGCGCTTGTCGTGTTGAGCTCGACTGCTGAGAACGGGGATATCGAGGTTCTAATCTCGGTCGGGTGAACTAGGGGTGGTTTTTCTTAAATGGTTTTCCACTCTCCCTCCACGCAAATGTGGGTTCACTTCCTCTAATTCAACATTCCCAATTCCTAATCCATTAGCGTAATTAGTACTAAAAGCGTACAACCCAAACGGGTAGTAAGACGCGGTGCTAAATATTATTATTATTATTATTATTATTATTATAATTATTATATTTGAGTATTTATGAATTTATAAAATATCGATTGTATTTTTTTTTAAATTTATTTATTAAATGCCTGAAAATACCTTAAAATGCCTTAAAAGGACCAAAATAAAAAGACGCATACCAAGTGAAATGATTTAAAGATCCAAAATTACGAAAACTGACCAAAGAAAGTCCCATAAAAGCATTTTCACAAGCAAGATATCATAAACAGAACTTGTATACATGTGCATCATCTGTAATATACAACAACAACAAAATGTTGACATGTCTTTAAAATCCAGGCCCTGTATAAAACTTTCTATGACTAGGCTGTCCAAAATTAGGTTAGGTTTGCTTAGGTTAAATTGTGTTTTAATTGGTTAGGCTTGGTTGTCACATTTGGCACTTAGAATCAAAGCCGTTGCCAGGGGTAGAGGTTTGAGGGTTCAACCTACCCCCTACCCCCACAAAAAAAATCTACCAAAAAATTAATCTTTTGTTATTATGGTTTAAGCAATGAGTTGTAAGAAAATACGAGTTTATCATTTCTCGCCATAATTTATTGTAATGTTAAAGTATGAAAAAAAAATAGTTTGTGATTATGTTCATTAGACAAGCCACAAAGCTGGTACAAAATAATGACAAAGGAAAGAGTAATTGTTAATGACCCGCCTCGGTGGCGTAGTTGGCTAACGCGCTAGACGTGTTGAGCTCGACTGCTGAGGACGGGGAGATCGAGGTTCGAATATTGGTCGGGTGAACTGGAAGTGGTTTTTCCTAAATGGTTTTCCACTCTACCTCCACGCAAATGCGGGTTCACTTCTTCTAATTCAACCTTCCTAATTCCTAATCCATTAACGTAATTAGTACTTAAAGCGTATAACCGGAACGGGTAGTAAGACGCGGTGCTAAATATTAATTATTATTAATTGTTAATGAACGCCGGGAGAACTGTGGATGCTGGTAAGTCTTTGAGGCAAGAAAACAACTAAGCCTTTCAACCGGAAACTATCCGAACTGTAGTTCCAAAATCACTTCGCAAGTAAGTCAGTAAAAAGAGAAGCATGATTTGGCGGACATACGTTCAGGAGGGATGTGGGATGAAGCTTATTTTTTTAAATATTAATTCTATATCTTATGAAATTACTTGGAGTTTGTTTTTAATCGTATCCTATTCGAGAAAATAAAAAGGGTAATTGAATAAACTAAAAGAGGGGCAAATTTATTCCAGGGGGCAATTCTTTTCAGAGGTAAATCTCCCTCCCTCCACGAAAATAAACTCTCCCGGTTATGCTACCACTTATACCTTTATTTAAGAAGTGCTTAATGATAGAGATAGTTCTCAAGTCAGAAGTGGATTTACACTATAGACCCACTAGGCACAGGCTTAGGTACGGTGACTTTAGGAGGAGGCACATTTTGGATAATTTTAATTTTAATATTTTGTTTTTAATCAATTACGTTTATGTCATCTACATGCCTGATTTTCTTTCGTATAAATATTTTGTTGAATACTAGGTTCAGCCACCCCCTCCCCCCCACATCTTTCCTCCGAAACCTCCTAAAACCCTTGACAAAACTTGGGAAGGGGAGGATGCATATTATAATTGCTCCTAGGGGCGCAACATTTTTAAAAATCCGCCACTGTCTCCAGTCCACATCATTACACCATACCCTATCCCTATCTTGAGCTACTTCTATCCAGTCTAGCTTATTACACTCTAACCCTATCTTGAGCTGGTTCTCCAGTCCACCTGTTTGCATACTTTCTCTTTGCTACGTACATTCTAATGTTATCCGCTCTTCTGCATCTGGGTCTTCCCAATGGTATCTGCCCTTAATTACCATCTAATAAGCTTCATATATCCTATATTGACATTTAATATTTGTAATTTTTCATTTCCTATGGCAGCTNGGGAGGGGGGGCATACACTCCCCCTGAAATGTTATCCTGAGTAAAGCTCTGCTTAGAATATTAGATTAAATAACTTAGATCATTCCTCTACACTGGGCAACGTTGACTAAATTTTATCAACAAATAAAAAAGTTACGAAATTTTAATCACGATTGAACAAAAATGATTGATGAATACTGAGATTGAGAGTAAATATTTGTTTATAAGGTCTTATATCTTCACTAAGCAGGGGTGGATTGACAGCTTCCAAGCGGCCCGGGATTACAAATTGGCGGCCTATACATTCATAAATACCACTGAAGTTACTTTTCAGTGTAAGCTTACAAATGAAGAGGGTGGGCATTTTTATTTGTATTATTAGTAAATTTAATTATGATGTAATTTCAGCAACATTGACGTTTATCGTGTTGCTATATAGTTCAATTAAAACATCATATTGTACTTTCTACTAGCGTGAGAAAAAATGCTTCAATATTGTTAGACAATAACTTGAAATATATTTTTGAAATATTTAGGTTTTTAAAATGATCCTCCACTCACTACTTATGTAAATTACAAAGCTATTAACGATAATATTCATTAACAAAATTATTTTTCGTTTAGCTTAGTAAATTGATTATAAACACCACCAAGAAACAACAACAGGGATGGTTTTAAATTTATTGCCGTCGTATATTTTATATATTCTGGGCACCCTCAGACTTTCTCACTGGGCGGAAACTTTGATTAAACTATAATGAAATGAATCAATTAGAATTGATTAAATAGGATTATTTTATTTCAAAGTAGTTTTGGCAGTCCATATCAAACTGACCCCCCAGGGTATCTCCCGCTGTCCCGGCGGCCCAGTCCACCCCTGTCACTAAGTCAATATAGTAACTTTTTAGCTCAGTGACAAAATAACTCACCCTACATCCAACCTAAATCTGGTTCTTAGATTAGAATGTCAAGCTTTTCAGGTGGAATGGAAGTGAATTCGAGCTAAGTTCAGTATTTTATTAGTTTTAATAGATAAAAAAAATTGCTCAAATAAATAAATAGTGCTTTATCATAAAATATTAGTTTAGCTTTCTTCTCATAGTAATATCAACAGTTATTGAATATCCGTCATGCGCATATTGGGACTCGAACATATACTCTTTAACTAAAGATAAAAGTTATGTTCGATTACCACGTTGCCCATGTAAAACATGAAATACACTTTTGGATTACTATGTGTTATAAATTATACTATACATATTTACTAAAGCAAAGTTGTTTTTATTTCCGACAAAAAATGTGTTTGTTATAAAACTACAAAATTACTTACCTTAGCTTTGATTGCTAGGATATTGATACATCTTTCTGCATCTCGTTTTAGGCCCTGAGCATTGTGGCCACGTTCCTACCGAGTCTTGTACCCCTTAGCTGGCCCCTGACCTTGCTGTACCTCTGGGGTGGTCTGGCAGAGGAGTCCCTCCTGCCAGTCATTCTAGCCATCTTCGACAATAACTTCTCTGGTTGGGTCGCCAGCGTATATTCCAGAGACCACAAGATTTTGGCAGATATTGCTGCTCATAATCAAGGTAATATGGCATCCAAGCCCAGTTTCTTATAGGAAGTCCACTTCGACCACCAATATTGATCGAAGGTCACTCAAATTTGGCATTCTAGAAATATGCGTTGTTTGATTTATTAATGATAAAGTTAAATTAAAACGTTATCAAAAGATTTCAAGAATACTTCTTTATGGATCACTCAATGTATAATCTATCTTTACAATATTAACTAAACGGACTAAGAAACTGGATATAATTGTAATATTTTTCCCGGCATTGTGACATGAGTTTTAAAATAACGTGCTTCCTATGAAAATCAGACTGCATATTGGCTTGTGTTTTGTTTTGTCGTAATGTTTTAACGAACAATGACCCCTTATGGAAGATCACATTTTTATCTCATATAAATGTGTCTCACTCAGGAAGGCGGAGAAGTGGGAAGGGAGGCTAGGTGGTGAAACCCCTCTTTCAAAGACCACAAACTAATCATTGCAATGAAAACATTAAAAATATTAATAATAACTATAATAGAAAGTACTAAAAATATGTCGAATTAGTCATATTAATAGTAGGCTCGCGACTCATATCTAAAAGGTGGGATAGTAGCAATTACGGTGGTCCATTTTAAGTTCAGAAAATAATTATAATTTAATTTAGACCCTATACTTATTTAGAATACGCCAGAGCTCGAATAATTATGTCATCTTAGAGATCAATACAAAAAGAAATGTTTATTTAGCACCTAATCCTACTATCATTACGGGCTATACGCCTATATAGACCCTAATAATTACTATAATGTGTTAGGGATGAGGAAGGGTGAGTTTAGAGGAAGTGCATCCACATTTGTATGGAGGGAGAGTAGAAAACCATTTAGGAAAAATCATTCCCAGTGCACCCTAATGGTATCAAACCTCAATTTCCCCCGTGATCGGCAGCCAGTCTATTGCGAGAGTAGCTTCTTAGACCATGCGTCCACTGAAGCGGGTAAGAAATAGATTATTTACAGATTTTGTAATAGTTAGGTAGGTTAAAAAGTATGAACGTAGTATAATTGTACATTCCCATTTAATTTAATAATTATTATTATTATTGGTTGAAGATAACAAAATGTATTAGACAACTTGAAGCCACATAGGTGCCCGCGCGTTCTAAGACGTTAAACTCAAATTGAAGTTGGTTGCTGTTAGCTTTGGGGCTGGGATTAGAATTCCGGTCAAGTGTAATGGGGATGATCTTTAAATATCACTTATAAACGTGCGGTTATACATCCTCTTAGTTACCCTTCTTTTAAATAACTCGTTTAATAAACGTACTTATTAAAAAAACATAATTCTGTTTTGACCCAAATACACTTTCTTTGGTATCCAATAATCTAATTTTTATTACTTAAAAATCATAACTTCCAAGTGGTATTGAACCATTCCCTTATTACTATGCCAATATAATTGGATGTATAGGTTTATTAAAAATAAATATTAGAACACAATCGCACAAACCTTCTCATTTTGTGGATTATAGCTTCGAAGAAAATTTTCAAAAATAGGATTTTAGTAAATTAAACTTAAAATTTACTCATAAAAACAAACACATCTTATTAATCATATTAAATACTCTTTAAATATAAATTTCAAACCAAATTGTTCAAATAATTCTAACACATTTAAAATTTTCAAAAATAATTTATTTGTAAAATACCCTAAAGTTATTTAAAATTTGTAAAAATAAAAACTTATTCTACATGAAAAACTATTCTCAACTACGCACTTTGAGCTAAATCTTCAAGGCCAATTAAAAAAAATCAAACTTGATATAGTATGCGTAAGTAAATTACAATTAAATTAGGTTAATATAGAAAAAAGTTGTTATTGATCATGTAAAATAGTTCCCCGATATCAAATTTGACCAAAATCGGTGAATCGTTAAAAAAATAAAAATAATTGGCTACACGTAAACTCCTATAAAATAAATTAAAAAAGACAAATCAAATATAAATATAGTTATTTATAATGTAAGAATCTTAACAAACACACTTTTTGAATCAAATCCCTAAAGCAATTTTAAGAATATTTATGTAAAAAAAAGGCATAAGTTAACTACCCTCAAAGGAACTTTCCCTTAAAAAGTAATTATACAGTTTTATTAGTCATGTCAAACACTCCACCGATATACATTAATTTTCAAACAACATCGTTTTACTCATTTTATAAAAATTTGTAATTTAACAAAAAAATACTCATCAGCAAACAACTAGGGTCAAAATTGAATTAAAAAATAATTCTGATGTATGTCCCTATAAAATCTAAATATAAATTTGAAAAAAATCTATCAAAGCTTTGGATCCGTAGCCAGACAGTGGAAGGTCAAACAGACCTGGGGAGAGATTTGTAAAATCCGCTTTTTATGGCTCGGACATACATAAAACGTAAAGCTTTATCATAATCTCGAGCAGTAGCGTAGGTAGAACAGACCCCTGCAGGCTTGCTCGTGCATTTTTGCTTAAGTTATCATAGATTTCAAATTTGTCTACAACTACTCCTAGATTAAATGTAGACATTTAATTTCTCGACAGCAATGGTTTTTTTTTAAATTAGCTACATACAAAATATAAAAGTAAGTATTTTGTCAGCGTAGAAATTGTTCCCTTTGATAATATGCATGTGTAGGTTGGATAGTCGGTGTTCATAAATACAATCCTAGGTGGCAAGACTTCTCGCAAGCCACAGCGTTGTTCAATACTAATAATATTAGCCTTTACTGTCATTTTCCTTTCTCTTCTTCTCTTCATTTGTTTCCCAGAAGATATCTACAGGTTAACTAAAAAGGTGTTGGTCAAAAACAGCACGCTGATGAAAACTATCGAGTGGTTTGGAATGAAGTTAAAGTATGAAGTTGAAAGTACCTCGTTAGAAGTTTTTTGAAAAAGTTGTATTCAATTAAACATGTTTTTTTTTAAGAGGATATTTGAAACATTTTTCTTTGGGTCAAGTTTAGGCTTACTTTGTATATTTCCAATGTTAGTTACTAGTTTAAAAATGTTAAACCCAAGTACATAATTATTATTAAAAAAACCTTCAAAATAGCTTATAGAGGTGCATATATAGCTTGAAAATTTTCTTGCCCCCAGCGGCTGGGGTTATGTCCCTCAAACCCCCAAAGTTTTAGGTGCAAAAGTTGGGTAAATCGTAAATCTTCACCCTGATCGCGAGAGAGATCTTTTTCACGATTACAATAATTTCTCTTGATATACTTAGTAAAAGTAAGACATATCTTTATCTAAATTATTTCAAATACTTGATACAGCATCCTAATTAAGAACAAATGGACAGCGAACTTTGTAGACTGTAACTTATACTGTTCGTAAATAGCAAACGAACTCAGGTTTTCTTTAGTTTTTATAATACAATAATACCACACTTTCACTAGTATCAAAACAAACAACATAATAAAAATAATATATACTATATTATTACTTTACATCTTTATCACATTTAAAGCAAAGATAGAACACTGTTCAAAATTTGAATTTTGAATGTTAACTCTTGTAGAAATACACCTCTAACTAGCTTCGGTGGCCACAGGTCTAAGGCGTCACTATCACAATATACTAGACTGCGGAAGACGTAACTATTGGGTTTCAAATCCCGTTCAGGTGTACTGAGGGTGATTTTCCCTAAAAGGTTTTCCCCTCTCTTTCCAAGCTAATGCTTGAAAATTTCCTTTAAATTAAACCTTCCTCATTCCTAACACACTATCGTAATCAGTACATATGCGTATAGCACGAACAGATGGCATTACATGCTTAAAAAAAACCTCTTATTATTGACTGTGGTCTGTATTAACTATTTACCATAACTGTTTTGAGGGGTGAGGGGGAAGAATGAACCAAGTTTAGTCAATTTATGCATTGATACAAGGGTTGATTTTTGATACCTAGCTTATTGAGGGGGACGTTTCCCCCATATTCCCCCCACTAGCGAAACCCGTAGCAGAAACACTGGGTAAAAACAGCCTTGCTAATATAGCGGTTTAATAAGGGAACTCTAAGAAAAAGGGTTAAAATTATTTGCCACTACCTACTATTAAACCTCCACTTAATTAGCTGACTTCTTTTATAATTTTGTATTAATATTGATTTTCCTGCTTTCTAATTTGATATTGTCTTTTATTTTACTCAGCATGTCGTATATATTCGCCCTTAATGAGCCTGTTTACCACACCTTTGCCCAAGATTACGAATAATGTCTCATGCAAAGTGATAAAAAATATCTTTGCATTATTTTCATAGTTTTCTCATCGTTTGAACCATTCTCTGACAAGTTAGAATATAAATTTATTAATTTATTTGCATCACTAACGGTCTTTATTTTTTTTTTTTCTCAGGTCTTGATGGGAAATTTCGGGTATTCAGCTCTCCTCTCCTGGACGCTCAACCACCTCATCATAAACATTCCACCCAACAAGAACATGCAAAGTTTCCGATCACAAATGGTTCCTTATTCACAACAGTGGATGGAAGGCACCCGGTCATTCATAAATACAGAACAAGAAAAGGTAACCTATGGCCACATTTTGGGAGCGTTGTACTATTTGAACATATAACATTAAATTAAATTAATTTCTACCTAGCTCCGTCAGTAGTGTGCCTGCTTGTGTCAGTCAGTGTCACTGTCTGCCTTGAGTCAAGAGTCCGGGTTCAATTCCTAGCATAGCCTAAAAAAAGTGTTATTGTTGAAATGAGTGTTTCTCTTTCAC
Source organism: Timema monikensis (assembly GCA_902151445.1). Lineage (NCBI taxonomy): Eukaryota > Metazoa > Arthropoda > Insecta > Phasmatodea > Timematidae > Timema > Timema monikensis. The sequence goes on along the minus strand of CABFVZ010003976.1, from coordinate 36,285 downwards.
AGTGATAAATTAATGGCTATAATAAGCCCTACTAGGTTTTGTCTCGTTTTTAGAATTAAAATAATTTTTAAATCGTGGGGTGATACAATACATCAATTTAAAATGTTCATGTTTAAGTACCCAAAACATTTTTTAAATAGGTGACCTGGTGGTCTAGGAGTAAGGTGTCGGACTTCTGTGCTGGGGTCTGGGGTTCTAATCCTCGGTCCCAGCACAGATTTATCTGATTACCAAACCCTTCCTTCACCTCTGACAAGACGTGTATTAACCACAACTTGTGAATGTATGGAATGCCAGAACTCCACCGTGGTTCGGATTCCACGTTAAACTGTAGGTCCTCCATTTCATCTCACAATCACACTACCATTACACATTAGCTTAAGTGTGTATAGCCCGAACGGGTAGTAAGACGCGGTGCTAATATTAATATTTTTTTTAAAAAAAACTAGCTTCTTTATGGTAGGGGAACTTTCGGATGTTTATTTTGCACAGTCGTCTACCCTAAATGCATTTTAACTACGAAAAAAAAAGCCTATATATATAAGTAGGGTATACTTTAGAGCAGTGGTTCTTAACCTTTTACTACTTGCAGCCCCCTAAATATCCTAAAATATTTTTATGCCCCCTAGATTTTACTAACATATTAATCATTAAGATTTATTCTAAGATAGTGGATTTATTTACTGATTATAATAACAAACAAATCCCGTACACGGGTTGTGGAACCCTTGCTGGGAATCACTGCTCTTAGACCATGATTCGATACTCATTCAGGTACCTCGAGAGTAC
>CABFVZ010003976.1:0-32274 GCA_902151445.1 Timema monikensis | reverse complement strand
GGGGGGGGGCAAAATAACGTTAATGTCCATGCTAATCTATGTTGATTAAAAAAGTATGTGATCATAACTTCACCACTACCATCAACTATGTAGTCATCAATATTTCAACCTAATCTTTATTGTTCATTTTTAATTCACTTTAAAGATAGAGTAATACTTTAATCAAAACATCGAAGCTTGTTTGAATTAAAGGTTTGCTTGTATTTTCCTTTGTCCCACATGACTACAAAACAAATTAGAAACTCATTGGATTCATGTGTATAAAATATAAGAAATATTAAGCCATGCAAATAAAGGATGAAACCAATCAAGCCTTTTCAATGTTACTGGTCGCGAGAATTGTGATCAAATCATTTTAATTCTCTTCTTAAAACTTGCCCCCCACTGCCTCCTCAGCAAGCTATCGGGGGGCAATGTACCCATGCCCTCCCGGAATTTTTAATATTGCTTAAACCGTAAATAAGGCTGTGTTATAAAAATAAGTGTTAATCTTTGAATAGGTTGGGAGGGGGGAACGGCTCTCTCCTCCTCCTGGCTAAGGCCTTGTCACGCGCTATCCTAAAGAGTCAAAGATGGCTGCGTTATCTGATAACTCGCGGTAATTTGATTTATTAATTGTAGCTGGAAATTTTCACACTTCCATTACAGATTCTGCCTTAAAATATGAGTGAAGAATGACCCTTGCAGTAACTACTCATATTTATTATTAATGAATATTATTGAATTCTACTAGTTCTCCTCTATAGTTATTTTACAATAAATAAGTACACATTCTTTAGTTCATTGAAATATTTTACGCCTCTTAAAATTCAAGGTCTGCGCCCTTTTGAAGAGTCCAGTCCGACCCTGCACTTGCCATATAGTAGTTGTAAAGATCGAGAATCTCCAGTTATTGTTTTGAAGTACGCTCCGATCAGACCTACAATAAGTTTTTTCTCTTTGTTATTGTTAGACACGTAGTGTTCAAAATGCTTCTTGATGCAGGATGAAACTTCAGTCAAACCTCTTTTCGCTATAATCTCATAATCTATAATCTCTGGGTATGCTAGTGATTTGGACTAGTTTTTTGTTTAATTCAATGCTGTCTGTGTGAACTGTGTAAATACTAATGTTTAAATGGTTAATAAATATACATGTGAATAAATATTAATTCTAAAACTAATATTGGTTCATATTTCAAGAATACTGTGTTTTAAGTAATTCTTCTTCCAAAAGGCTCTACTTGACACAATAGGAAACCGAGGGCTTGCAGCTTGAAAACCGCAAGGCAAGCTAGGGAGGCTCTAATGACCTTGCCCAATGTCTAGGGGGTTGTAACACATTCCTTTCCGCTCGCCCATAGGTAATTGGCCAATGAGCTCGGGTTTTTACACCCCAGGTCATTCTGTTCACGTGACGCAAGCTAAGCATTGTGCCAACTATTGAAAAGAGATTCAAGATCACAATGTTTATTTATTAAGATAATTTAGTATAGTTTAAGTAAAATTACATAAAATATATATAAAATTGATTGTAAAATAATAGTGTACGTAACAAGCTTTAAATTATACACTAATTAAATAGAGTGAGCTAATTTTAGGCATTCTAGTCACATGTATCATCATGTATTTGGCAAACACATTGAACAACTCTTTCAAATTTAGGCATTTCAGCACTGAGAGAGTAGGGAAGGCGGGGATAGGGCGAATGATGAGGCTACTTTAACCGTTGTTTACGGTAATTCTTGTTTTTCTTTAGTAGAAGGGATCGTGGAGTTTTAATAGTGTTCTTTTAGTTTTTGTTTTACATCAACGACATATTAGTCATTGTGATTTTATATAATTATACATCAAAGAATCCCAGAAGTCAGGAGTGTGATTTCACCATTTCAAGTAGATTTAAAAGGAAAAGGTAAAATAAAATATATTTTCATATTACTTAATCAGTGACGCACCCAGCCATTTACTTTGGGGGAGGCATTCAATCAAGGATGTAGCAAGAATTACATTTTGTTGGAGAGAGCTGGTTTGGGGTTGCACAGCCTCCTAAGCCCTAAAGGCCGAGAATATTTATGAATATTAAATGCTTTTATAAATCATTTGGAGTAGTTTTATAGTAATTAAGAGATTTAAATAATGCAAATGGTGTCGACGCTATTATTTGTATGTTTTTTCAATTGTTAATTTTGTGTTTGGAGGTAAATCTTCTGAATATTAGGCTTAAGTCTGAAGCCTGGTCTTAAAATGTAGCATATACATTCGACACATCTTCAATGCTAGATATTTTAGTTATACTTAATATTATTTAAATTTCTATTAACAATATTTGTGGTGTTGGGGAAAGAGGGGGGGGGGGTCAAATACTCTGCTTGCCCCTCTCCCCCTTGGGTACACCACTGCTTACAGCAGAAGATATGTGTAAATATCTTAGCGATAAACCAATTACGTAGCGATAGAGTTTTAATAGTCCGAGATAATCTCCCCTATGTTAGTCTGAGTTTACGATTCTAAATAGCTTCTGGAGCATAAATTCTCAAGTTGGGAGACTCGTTTGTTTCCATGCAGCATTGTGTGAGATAAGTTGGCTCCAAGCAATAGTTATAGTTGCAACGTGAGTTGGACAATCCACTGATTTCCCGGCGCGTCTAGATTATCTGGGAAGTATTGGGTCTGGAACGGGCTAGATTCATCCTAGGGTGGATAAATAAGGACCTACTCTAATAATGTAGTAGTAGTTCCGGTATAGACAGCCGACTTAAATAGCTGGAGTCATCGTTGTACTGACCACATTGCACTGTCTGCATGTGACACTTCTCAGTGTTCCAATTCATATTATCATTTCATGAAAAATGCTCTGATAAAATGTACGAGACCATTTGCAAACATTCGCTTGAACAAAAAAGGACTATTGCCTTCTACGTTTTATTTGTAATTTTCAGTATCAGTAGGTTCGTTTGAAGGTTTGGTTTATGGTAAGAGGGGTGAACCTAGGTTTGCGAAAGCCGATTTATTGATATGAGAAGGAAATTTTTGTCTGCGTTCAAGTAAAACCATCTTTAAAGTGAATTGTTTATAAAAATGCCTGCTTGATAGTGGTGTTGTCAATTGGGACTTCAGGTAGCGATCCTCCTGTCGAAGGACTTAAGCTATACCAATAGGCCCAACCAGTTTTACTTGTAGGTTGTGGGTCTGGTGTATACCTTGTCTATGGACCAGGTGGAAACAATTTTTCAATATTGACCATAAATACATTAATATGTTTGTATCTTTTTTAAACTTAATTGCGTACCATAATTCTCAAATAGCTAGGCGAACGCAAGAAATTAGCCCTGATAGCTGGGATCTTATTCAACACTACCAATGGAAAAAGAGTCGACTCCATAGTGTGCGCGCACATCTCCATTCACTACCCGCAATTGATCGAGAGGTTATAGAACAGAGCTATCCCCGGAATTTAAGCAAAAAGGCTTACAAAGACTTCCAATAAAGTGACACACCACCGAGAGCCATCAAGGTTACATCAAACAGAGGCGACCAGCCTCATATTTTGATAAGCTTGGCAATGTAAAGACATAGAAATTATCAAATTGTCTAGGGATTGTGCTGACACTTTTTTTATTTATCATTGTGGAGATTTAATAGTTTATTTAAATTAAAAACCAAATAAAGCTTCACTAATTAACATTCGGGGCTGGGCCCCAAAAACCCTATGACAACTATGATAATCTATCATTATCGTTTCTCATGAATGATTTAAAATCTTACCCACTGACTCTTTATCCCTATATTATAAAGTTCTAGTACAAAGACCCCCCCCCCCCCTTTTTTTTTTGCACCATGTCCATTTGGGCTCCACACATTCATTTACTCTACTAATGGGGTGGGAATGAGGTTTGTAGGATTTTAGAGAAAATGCAACCACACTTGCATTGAGGGACAATGAGAAGACATTTAGGAAAGACAACCCTCAGTACATCTGGCTGAGATTTAAACCCCAAACTACCCATCACCGAAAGATTGTAATAAACGAGTTTGGCGTTAAGTACTCATGCCCATCAACAAAATGTCATTAATAAATGTTGGGCCATCATTTCATTTGAATATGTTATAAATATACATTTTAAGTTAATTATTTGAAATCTCGCCTCCTTTTTACTTGTATTCTTGTTTTTTTTCATTGTTTATATGTTGATATTGTTTTGGGGTAATTTTTAATTACATAGATAATTTTAATTTAATTTATCAATGTTTTGTATTTTTGCAGGTACAAGAACACCAGTTCCCCACATACTTCCTCAGTTTACCAGTGTGGAGCTTACTGAAAGCCAATTACAAGGAAACAAAGCGCTACAAGAATTTCTCCTTCATAATTTTTCTGACAGCATACACCATCATCCAGGCTTTATGCGGAAGAATCTAAAAGATTCAAAACAAACTATTACTATTGAACCAGAATTTAACTCTTTGAGACCTTCTCTAAGCAGTGAACATGATGTTGGTAGAAATATTGATATCCCTTTGCTAGATGATTTGCATATAAACATGCCAAATCAATCATTAGATTGTAAAGGTGATCTTAACTCTGATCTTAATGAATATGATGAAGAAAATGAACCAATATATGCAACACTCTCATCTCACAGCTGTTGTTCTGCAACAACAGCAGCAAATGATGATTTTGATTTCTATCAGCATGAAACTAATGACATTCCAAAGCCGAGAAAGTCTAAAGTAAATCACACAACCAAACTAGATATGCATAGTAATTCATTTCAGCTTGATGATAAGTGCCACTCTCCTGAGTCACAAGTTTGCAAAGAGCCAATAGAATCAGCTAATACAGCAATTCTACATAAGTGTGAAATCCTGAACAACGAAATTAGCTTATCACAATCTTGCAAAATAGACAGTAGCACGAAAATGTGTGGTGTATGTAATAAATACAACGACTTGGTGGATATAATTGTTCCAGTTATTCAAGAACTTCATGGTAAAAATGATAGAGATGACCATATGCTGAAACAAGAATTAGAAAATACAGCCCATGAAAGCTCATCATTTTCTGAAGAGATACTTAAAACTGTAATTGAAAGAGAGTTAAAAAAGAATAAAGCAATACAAATTAATATTGGAGAAAAGAATATAATGAGCCATGAGAATACTCCTATACACAGTTCAATTTCATATAGTCCAAAAAGGAGAGAAACAATAATCGATCAACCGAGACATGAAACTAAACCCCTTGGTAACACATCACAAGATAATAAAAAATGCAATAAAAAAATCTCAAGATGTCAAGAGATTCAATTTGAAAATAAAAATTCTAATTTGGTTTCCCACTGTACTACTCCAAGTGGATTTCTAAACTTGTCTCTATCAATGAATAATTTAGATGGATTAAATGAACCATTTCGTCGAGAAACAACTAACCAACAGCCAAATGGAAGAAGAAATGGGTGCTCAGAAAGCCCTAAACAATATCATGACACAGATTTGTTTGGGATTGAGAGCAAAGAGGTATGTGATGATATTCCCAAATTGATTAAATAAAGTTTAAAAATATTATTATTGCAATTTTTTTAAATTATGAATAAATTATGTCCTGTGGTTTTGATCAAATATTTTAAATTACATATAAAAATATCAATATGTATATTCATACAATATACTGTTATAAAAATATTTATTAAAATAACACTTAATTATGTTTTTTACTTGATGGTATTACTCTCTCTCCACGAAAAAGTGGATATATTACCTATATAACCTACCTTCTTCATCTAATTATAATAAATCCATACTGTATATATAAAATACCTAGGCCATGCCTCATTATCCGTGTGGAAGTGTGTGGGTCACAATGAGACAATGTAAATATTTCTAAATTTGGCGATACTACGAAAGTGGTGCTCTGGTGATATAATGCGGTACGAATCCTTCATATTTACATCTTGTTTGCATTAGGCTGGCGGCCAAAGTTTCCTAGCTACATGCAAGCATCCCAATTTCAGGTAATGAAAGTTAAATTTATGGTTAAAATGTCGAACTCTGTCACACAGCATCTTTTAATAAAGTGAGTATTCATTTGAGCCTTTGCAAAAGCTTGATTAGTCGCATACAAATAGTATGGGAAAAGATTGTGTGTGATACATTATGTGGTTTGGTGCACATATTTTGAAATGTAGCTAGTAGGGTACAATGAGACACTGTCTCATTGTGCCCCATAGGTAACTTTTAGCTTACACATCCCACGAATGCATTTTAAAGAACTAATGACTAAAGGTGAACCAAATGGTAGTCTTGGACTTGCTACTCCATTGCAATGGATGAACAGCAGTTGTTAATCTAAGTGACTAACCATTTTAACACACACTAAAACTCATCAAGGGAAAATCCATCATTTCTGCTATTTGACAAACATGAAAGCCATCTCACGATTGATGTGATTGACCTTACAACGGCAATTGGAGTGATATTGGTTACCATGCCACCACATTGCAGCAATAATTTGCATCCTCTTAATGTTACTTTGTTCTAATCCACAAAGGCAAACTACAATTCACTTGTTGATTACTGGATTCTTCAATTTCTGGGTACACCAATGACAATCCCTGAGTTAGTTTCTTGTGTAGGAGTTGAATTTGAGGGCTAAATGATACCTTCCAACACAAAGTCTGGGTTAAGAATGACGAGGGTATATTCATATGTTCAGAATATTAACACTGATGACCGATTTCTTGTCCAGTGCATTGTCTGATCGAGCTGTCCCCGAAGAAAGGATAGCAGCGAACACATTCCCAAAAGACCCATTGAAGAAAGCTGCATCGCTAGGTCAAACCATTATATAAAGGAACAAGCCGAATACGAGTACATCTGGAACCCGTATTAGCACCAATGCAAACATGTTTGTTAGCCCACAAGAGTTCTGTGGATATCCAAGAGCTGATGAGAGGAAAAATTCTAGAAAGGCAGATCTAAAGGAAACGGTTTAGTTCCAACTGATATTCAGGAGAAGTAGGTGAAGCCAACTAGTGCCAAGATCAGGCAGAATTTAGTCCTTAGAGCAGCTGATTTATCTGATGACAATTACATGTTTATTTCAGCCAAAACATCTGATCATTCTTCAGACAAGGAATCTTCCATGAAAATAGTTTCCATATATCCCAGGGCATAAACTTGTAGTGATATCCGAAAGAAAGTGACTACCTGCTCGTAGAATTTCATGAGAGAAATAGTCTTGTGTTATGTGTTGGTAAGATATCGACTGAGAAAGACCAGAATGAGCACAAGACCGGTTATCTGAAATGGAGCTGCAACTGCTTGGAGAGTTGTTTCTAATGAGCATAGATTATGTTTCTAGTTATATTAAAAGGGGAGTGGGAGGGGAATTTAGTAATGTACACTTGTAAACCAAGAGTATTTTGCTTTTGTTTTTAGTATTTTAATGTTTAAATAAAAATAAAATTATATATTTCTAATTTTAACATCAATGTCTCATTGTGCCCCATTTTGGGACACAATAATACGAAATGACTTGTGCTGTCATATTTGATATAGTTTGTCAAGTGGTATCAAGTTTGCTTACGTGTTAATTTCATAAGGAAACATAATAATGTAACTTTCATAAGATTTTAATTACATTAAATTCAGGTAATAACTGAAACAGATTAGAAAAAAAAACAATTTTTCGTGTCTCATTGTGACTCACTCTCCCCTGGGCTAATTTGGATTATTCATTTTAACTGCGGTGTTGGTGTAGGTATGAGGAGAGTATTTTTAAGATATTATACACTCTATTTGCAGTGAAAGCTTACAGTCAATCTTACCGTATTGGGCTCCATTATGGACCTTTAATTTAAGTTGGACCATAGTGGAAACAAGCCAAGTAAGCTTGCTATTTTTAAAGGTAAATAATGTATACATGCAATTGCGTGAAGAGGGCGTGAAAATAAAAATAAAATCTGGCCGGTATATTAACCCCAACTTCGCCAACCCCATCACTAGACTAAATCAGATATTTAATCCACGTGCCCACCGTTGCAGGTGAAAATTTCTATGGATTCAAGGTTAGTTATATATTTGGGGGGAGGCAAGAGTGTTATTGATATAAAAACACAATAGCCCATGATTAGTAAAAATAATCCAGCTATGATAAATGCACAAAGGTTGTTTATAAATTAACTAATCGTCATAATAATTTCTCCAAAACTATATGCCTCAACGAGATTTGTCCAAAATATTTAACTTAATAATAAATTGTTCTTAATATAATCAAAAGTTGTATATTTTATTTGGTAGGTAGGCCTTTTAATTTTATTTGTATTACCCTATCAAATATCACAAATATATTTTGACTCTGATGTTCAAAATTTGGTGAATTTTTAAAAATGTCTGTATTATTTGGAAATGAGTTCCTATGGTCACAAGAATAACAAGAAGGATATTATATTTCCTACACTGCATCAGACTTATATTATAAAAGTATAATGAAAGTTATTCTTAAAATTACAAAATATTGCATAGCTAAACATAACATTAAAGTCTAACATTCATGCTATGGGTATGTAACTGAACAGAGTTTAATTTTATATTTTTAAATTACTTTAAATTTAAAAATTACCCAAAATTAAAATCAAATTGTTCCAAATTGTATTACAAATTTTAATTAGAAAATTATATTTTTATAATCCTCAATATGAACACGAAAGAAGCAATAGACTTAATATATCATATAAATAAATTATATTCTTTGTAAAATAGGATATAGTATATTCTTCTTTACATTTTTGGGTGACAATTTAGTTGGAAAATAATTAGGGAGTAATAATAATAATACCTATTTTGAATATATTTGTGTTTTAGATTGTATTTGAGCTTCCTGTCAAGAGTGAATCCACACTGAGCTTATATCATTTGCATTTAAATGATGACGTTAATGGTGATAATATTCAGTCAGACCAAATAATAGAACAGGACCAAAACCACCGGTTTTACAAACAGTCTTCAATCATTTCGCGGCCTTGGGGGCAAATAATGCCACACTCCCAAAGAATGGGCCGACAGACACCGCCAATGCCACGTATGCTGAAACAAAAGAAGACATTGCCAGTATTGTCTATGGAATCCTTGAACTCAGCCTTAAATACAACTGGAGACTCTTACTTGGACAATGGAGATTTGTGTCATCATAATCGTGACCATTGTGGAAGTGTTCCCGATTTTAAAAGGGTTTTTGTGTCAGATTTTATATAAATTAAGAATTTATTGTAAAAACTATTATATACATTCGAGATTAGAATTATAAATTCTGGTTTGAAACTAGATTAAAACAATTTCGTTGTAAGCCTTTGTAAATTTTCTCAAATTATCTATTTAAATTAAGTTTTTCAATCATGGATTAGTACAGACATATTTTATTTATGGGAAATAAATGCCTACATTAGTCAGCATGCACAATGTATATAGACCTACATAAATGACAAATACTATAGCTGTAAAAAAAATTAAAAACTGTTTTTATCTAAATACCTTCTAACAACATCCCTCCCCTCCCTATGGCTATGAATCACGTGGTATTTCCTTGTATGCTATTAAAATATGAATATGTACAGTTCACTCAGTTTATTTTTAAAGATATCAATCTTACCTTGATAGGTTATACTATGATGCAGCTTATAAATTAGGACCATACTATAATCTGTCCAGATTAAGACTGCTAACTTTAAAGGTAAACTAAATGTACTCTCAGATTCAGATGTTAAATGGCCATACATAGGCCTATTGTAATTTTTCAGGGATTAGAAAATCTTGTATACCAAATAAATTGTTGTTTTGGCTTAGTAGGCGTGTGTTTGATCCACACATTTGTGTGCGTCATATGGCCTTTACAATTTTGAAAATTGGTTGCTTACTTCACTTATAGCTTAGCTATTAAAGAATTCTAAATACCTGTTTGTTTATGTTTTTGGGATGGGAAGTGCACCCCAACAAATGAATAAACACATGAGCAGAGATTGTATTTCGACTCTTGTTTCTATGTAAGTTTGCACATGTCTCTGCACATTCATTACCACATTTTCCGAGCGTAATATTCAGAGATATTGCTCCTGGCGTGTTGCCATTGACGGGGTCTGTTCAGACCACCCTGGTGGAAATGTCTTGTCAGATCCGTGGAGATGGCTGCGCATGACCATAGCTGCCTCGAAAGATTATTTTGAGCCACCATGTGAGGAATCATGTTTTGTATGAGGTTGGAGGTGTCTCAGGTCTGATCTCTATTGAGGGACACTAATTAGAACTCCGGTCGGAGCATGAGTTGACCTATGTGTGTCCCAAATCAGCGTCACGTTTAATTTTAGCACCATGTTCGTCCGGGTCATGCGCTTATGATGTATTATTCAGCTCATTGATCAAATTACGTGTAGCTCTCTGATAAAAATGGCCAATGAATGAATGTAAGTTTGACGCATGAATTGATGAACTATGATAAAATGTTATATAAGCACTATGTATAGCTACTATCAATAAGTGAGTTCTTTTAGTGTGAAGCTTGGCTATCTATGATCAATAAACTATGAAAGAATGTTGTACAATGTATTGCTATGATTATAGAATAAAAACTGAATGACGTACGGTTAGGTCAATGAGGATCGTGTTAACCCTACAATCAGAATATCGAGTTGCATTTGCGTGGTGGGAAAGCTCCTACCATTATGAGGAGCCGGGACAAGTAGTCTATGATTCCATATAATTTAGTTTGGTTTTTAGGGCTGCTGGCTAGGGGAGAAAATAAAGAATAAGAGCTAAACACAATATCCCATGATCGATATCTATTTTTGATCTATAATCCCCTTATCACACCGACCCTCGATAGTCTTAGAATTCTTACTTCTTCTAATACCTTAAAAAATAGATTATTTTATCGTAAATTGTTACATGACAGGGCTAGCCTCTGGGGGCATAGGCTATTCAACCATGCATGGCTTGCTGAAGGACTGGTTAGTAAATATCACATGATTTGTAAAGATGTGTTTATACATTATGAGCTGAAGCTGGCCAGAGGAATGGATTTATGATAGGATATAAGTGGTTTGAGAAGATAAAATGCCACAAGATTGCGTCGCACATCACCGATTGTTCAAGTGGTCATCGACTGCTGGTGGCAACTCTCATCGGAAGGAAAGAAGACAGCAGAAAATCTGGAGAGAGTGTTGAGGGTATGGAAGTTGAAAGAGGAAGTACATAGGACATAGTTCCAGAGAATAATAAGGGACCAGGTACGAAGGGATGAACCCGGTACAGGAGAGGAATAATAGGGAAGATTCTTAGCAACATTGGTGGAAGCAGAGGAAAAGGAGTGCGGAAGAACCAGTGGAAAGAGAAGATGAAAGCAAACCCCTGAGTGGAACTCTAGAACGAAAGAAGCGCTAGCCTAGAAGAACAATTTCTTTAGAGGATGGTTCCAAAATAGGACAGTTTTGGCCAAGAAGAAGGAAGCAAAGAGGGTTGGTAGGGGAGCAGAAGAGGAGTTGGACGGAGAAGTGAACGGAAATAATGTAGGTGGACAGTGTGGGCAGTAAGAAAGTCCTGTATGGAATTGTCAGTCGTAAATGCAGAATAAAGGAGGAGCAGGTCGAATTGGTAGAAAAAAATGGGAATGTTTTGGTAAAAAAGGAGGAACCCAATAAAATGTGAAGATAGTAATTTCAAGAACTGCTTAATCTAACACAAACACGGAGGAGGAAGGAGAACATGAAGAAAATATTAGCCATGAAAGTGTTTTAAACCTAGTCTGGGGTTTTCTGCTGCAGATATTGTCTCACAGCTGTCACGCACGACACAAACTAGTCTGAATGCCATGTTTAATCTAAGAACAAGAAGGTTAGTAATTTGGTATACTCAGGGGCGGATTTACGCATAAGCCTAGTAGGCACATGCTTACGGTGGCAGATTGTAGGGGCGGCAAATTTTGAATGATGAAAGAAAGTACATATATTCTTCAAGCAGTTAAAATAATTTTATGGTTTCATCGTGTATGTGATTGTTGTGATTTATTTTATCTGCATACCAACATGACAGAGGATTACCTTAATTCACTGACAATCGTTTTAATTGAAGGTCACTATTTGGATAAAATGGTTTTCTGATATCATCTACCAGTTCTCTCAGCAAAAATCAAGGTGAAATATATTAACAACTAATCTGTTATTGTGTACATACTAATATTTGATTTGTAGTAACATGTTCTACAGTCTAATAATGTTAAATCATATTGTTAAATTAAATAGGATAATTTTTAATTTGTGTGCTGTGATAGTGTAAGAGTATTTATTTCCACTTTTTAATCCTTTGTTTAGATTCTTAATACTTTTAAAACATCACTATAATAAATAATCAATGGTGTAAGAAATTTTATCTGTCATTACTAATTACACAGATAGCACTTGTGTGTATATGATATACTAGATAGCTGTTGCCCGCGGCTTTGCTCGCGTGAAAGTTGATTATATACAAATACGAAAATATACATATGTATTTACAGATTAATTTAAAATATTACGTTACGTTGATGACCATAACTTGACCTCAGATCAAAAATAATGCAAGTCCGATACAAACTTTCACCCCCTTTTTCATCCCTTATTAAATAAAATTTCCAAAATTCCTGAAACACGTATTTATTTGTTTTACGTCAATAACCGAAATACAAAATTTTGTTTATGTAACTTTCAAAATGACGAACTTTCATACATATTATCATACATATTATCATCCCCTATTTTGACCCCTTTGGGGTGGAATTTTCTAAAAATCCTTTCTTAGTGGGTGCCTACATAACCAAATGAATATACAATCCGAATTTCATGCTTGTAGCCTTGATAGTTTGCGCTCGGCGATGATGAATCAGTCAGTCAGTCAGTCAGGACATGTTATTTTATAAGTATAGATGTGTGTCTATGTATGGGTACTAGTAGGGGGAAAACCGGGATCTAGATAGCTATAATATAAGGTAGTAAACGCTTTAACTAATTAGGAAGCGTGATAAAACGTCAAGGAGTTACAAGAGAATAACAGTATTTGTTTTATTTGAAAATAAAACATGGTCCCAAGAAAATTTACATGGCTCTAAAGAAAATACTTTAATACCGAACACGGCGTCCCTACAGTCACATATCAGTCACCCAACTACCTATGATCATGATAAATGACGACACGGCGACAATATAAAAGGTTACAAGGAAACTAATAAATATAAAAACATTACAATATTAAAGATATATATATATTTTTTTTTCCCCAGAGCACACTAACGTAAATACCATAATATCCACCCAGCCCACCAATAACGGCATAATGTCCCAAACGTAAGTAATGAGTTTATAAAAGCTTGCCAGCCTCTCGAGCTAACGACCTGACAAACGGCGCCCAAGAGACGTGAGAAATACAATATGACAAAAAGGGGATGTCTTACAACCCCAACCAAGCTAGCCTGTATCTTACAATAAACAAAGTTAGAGTTAATTTTAGGCACCCCGTCTAGGCATGGTGCCCATATAGATAGGCTACTACCATACAAATTTAGAATGGCCATCTTCCTTTATACCACTTAAGGCGACGAAGGTAACCATAGTTACGTACAACAAGTCAAGTTCCCAATGTAATAAAGCATAAAGAATGCAGCCAAGGCTGACCTCCCAGAAAAATATACATCTGTACAAGTTGAAAAAGATATAACAAAAGGTGGTGAGAGCGCGACTCTAAATTTGTTGACTGGCGACGAGAAAAAAAGTTCGCCCATGAACATAGATTTGGTTCCCCAAACTAGCAAACCATAATCAATCGTGGCAAGAAATATATTCCACAGCCACAGTCCAAAGGAACTGATCCTAAAGTTAACAATCAAATTTAATCCGCCAAATTCAATAATTTAGAAAAGATTTCCCCATTATAGGTCGAAACTGAATTTAGTATAAAGCAAATAAGTCTAAGCTTAAACCTTAGAAAGTCAGTGATACAATGAGTAACCATGTAAAAGATACATCGCAATATATAGTCGACACAAATACCAGACATGCCCACAGAGAGAAGGAACAAGGGAGGAAGAAACTGGAGTCGAAGAGGGGAGGCAAGCAGCGGTTAGGAGGGATAGCGGTGCATCAAGGAGCTGCAAGAAAATCGGAGAAACATCTATACGGCTGAACCGGAAACTATACTGGTCAAGTTGTTGTCTCACTTTGTTTATAGGCGGGGCTTCTATCACGAGCGGATCGTTGAGTGGTATCTCCATTTAGTCCGTGGGATGGAATTGTAGGGAGAGGATGTCACGGCACGTGTGCTCCAGTTTTTATTTTCAGCAAGGCAGATGGTGAGTGTGCTCCCATTTGATTGAGTTAGTTTTTTTGTAACATCATTCCAATAATCCCCCCTTTTAAGGTGGAGGAGAGCTTGAGGGGAATGACAAGGAGGTGCCATCCCCGCCATTAGCAGCTGTGTACAGTCTCGAAAGGAGAAGGCATGAGACCTCACGAAGGGTTCTATGGCAGCGACCCATACGCATCCGAGGCACTGCTTTTCATGGATACTGTATTTCTTCTCCGCAGGGATTTAAATTTCTACTGGCAAACGCTACTGGTCTACTACCTTCCGGGGTTTGCTGCGAGAGAACAGCACCGAGCACTACAGACGATGCGTCTGCATGCAGTTGAAACGGGAGAGAGAAGTCAGGCATACGCAGATCAGCAGGGGACACAAGATGGCGTTTGAGAGCGAGAAAGACGTCATTCTGCTCTAACCCCCATATAAATGTCGCCCCCTTTTTTCATAAGGGAGATAAGGGGGCAGGTGATTTCAGAGAGCATGGGGATAAGCCTGGCGTAATACGCACACATGTCCAATAAACGCAACACACTTTTAATTTCTTTGGAGCAGAAAAGTCAACAATTGGCTTAATACGCTCACGATCAACGAGAAGATTCCCTTCATAGATAATGTAGCTTAAGTAAGGGATCGATTTCTTAGCCCAAGCAACCTTCTCAGGGTTGACGGTAAGACTGGCTGAGCGCAGGCAACGCAAGACAGTTTCAATATGACATAAGTGATCATCAAGAGAGTTACTGTAGAAGCAGATATCATCAAGGTAATTAAAAATGAATTTAAATTTCAAGTTAGTAAGGATGTTATCCAATACTATGCTTAATGCTTGCCCTCCACAACTAATGCACAGGGGCACACGGTTGAACTCGTAAACTTACCATGGGGTAACGAAAGCAGTGAATTTCCTGGAAGCCTCTGAGAGTGCGTACTGAAGAAAACTCGCGTTAAGATCAATCAGACTATAGAATCTAGTCTTGCCTAGATGTTGGAAGGTAGATTCGATACTCGGCATGGGGTAGGGGTCGAACACAATTTTTTATTGACCTTCCTATAATTGACTATGAGATGATATCTTGTACCTTTTCGAGGAATGATGAAAGCGGGATTCGCATAGGGGGACTTAGACGGAAACCAAATCCCTGAAAATTTCCATTTTGGGCGGCGCACAGGAGTATGGAACTGAGCGTACAGGAATGTTGTCTGGCGCAATGATGTCAAACGGCAGGATGTCACATTTAACTCACCTATCAGTAATAACATCGGGGAATTTACTGACCAAACCATAGATCGCTTTACTATCATTATCAATGGAAAATAAACCAGTGATGGGGGAGAGGGGGCTATAGGCAGCAAAGGGGATACATTTCCCAGGTGCTAAACCAAAGGAAACTTCCAGTTTACGTAGATTCAATTAGTTCCAAACAAGAAGTCATTCCCCAGGATGATGTTAACCGGAAGGTCCGGCACAACATAAAAGGAGCGTTTCACGAAAAGCGCCCAATTTTGATCGAAAATTAGACCTTATGGGTCACCAACAAACATTGCCCATTTGCCACCGCATACGCTTTAGGCACGATAGACTCATATACAATAGTAATCTTGTCCTCAATGACGTCGAGAAATGCATCACTAACCAAGGAATGGCTAGCCCCAGTGTCAAATAGTCCCACACATTCCACGGGGCCAATCAAAACAGAAACAAAGGGACTCAGAACACGTGACTTTGAACAAATCGGCGCGACCGCACCACGGCCTCGAGCGCGTCTTAAAAGTTTCCCTCCACGCACTGCCACCGAACATTTCCTAGTCTGTTACAATGGTAACACCTATCTCTGGATAAATCACGGGGCGCACGGTTCCGGGGATTTAAACCAACGGGGTTGTTCCCACTAGTAGATATATTGCCGTTACCAGGTAAAGAGGGGCCAAAATATAGTTCTTTACCGACCGGACCGGGACTCGAACCCGTTCGTGCACGATTTCCCAGTGCGGCGAATACACATCAAGGTATTCTTTTTCCGAGAGTAGCGTTCCCTCAATGAGCGATTCCAAGAAAAAGAGATCTTGAATTGAAGTAGATTTAACAGAAAAACAAAATGGCGCCTGTTCAAGGGTGCCACATTTTGAAGAATAATATCGACCAACTCGGACTCCTCTAAATCTGTGTTAAGTACATGGGGGGCCTCGGCAAAGGATAGTATGAAGTTCCTAAATGACTCATGGGGGGACTGGAACCTACGAACTACCTCCCTACATAACTTCTGTTTTATCCTATTATGTAACAAAGCACTCAATATCAGGTCAGTGACAGCCCTTAGGGATAAATTAGCCTGAATCCCCTAAGAAAACAGTTCGGTGAGGAAACCGGACGTTTTGATCAAGCATAAAGTCAAAAATTCGGGTTCACTAACAAGCCTAAGGCATGAAGCCCTATTGACCTCTACAAGAAAATTGAATGAATTGGTATGGTTCTGCCCGTCACACACGGGGATACGGCCTAGCATTTAAATTAAAACCTTACTCTGGCACTTAATGTACACTATAGGCATGGACGGGGCAGTAAGGGAGGGGGTAACTGGTTCACCACTCGCACCCCTGGCCATACCAAGGTCATCCCAAGCCTCCTCAACCTCGCTCACCAGCTCGCATAGAAGGGATCACAACTCATCCACCGTAGCGTTGGGTGGAACTGAGACACTCCAACCCTCGAGCTCATTCAGCAGTTGTTCGTGGCTAAGCTTGTACACGTCGGTTTTCTTTATCTTAGTTGAAGACTTAGCATCAGGTTTCAGGGTGGTACCATGGTCTTGGACAGCGTGAAACAGAACAACACTCAGATATTAATATATCATAATGTGCGGTCACTCCGCCGTTACCTCAAAACTCAATATAACCAAGAATCATGGAATCATGAACCATGTAACCATGCTCTGCTACCACTTTTCTCTTAACCACCTTAACTAATTAGGAAGCGTGATAAAAGGTTGAGGAGTGAATAACAGTATTTGTTTTATTTGTAAATAAAACATGGATGATACATAGATATAATTACAAATGTAGTAATATTGTTTAGTTTATAAAGTTGAAGTTCGAATTTAAACATAATATTTTATATGATATTTATGATGACAGTAGGTCCCAAATAATCATTAATATAAATATAACGTCCAATAATATTAAAACTAACCAGAGTTTGATGTGGAAGACTTCGATATAAATATATTTTCCCTAGGTATAAAGCGGAAGACGTTAATACTAACATATTTCCATCATTAAGCCATAATAGACCAAGGTATACCGTGGGAAATTGTATGTAAACACGTCGACCTAAGAAAATTTACTTGAATCTAAAGTAAAGACTTTAATACCAAACACGGCGTCCCTACAATCACATATCAGTCACCCAACTTACTACCTATGACCATGAAAAATGACGACATGGCGACAATATAAAAAGTTACAAGGAAACTAATACATATAAAAACATTACAATATTAAAGATATATATATATATATATATATTTTTTTTTTCCCAGAGCACACTAACGTAAATACAATAATATCCACCCAGCCCACCAATAACGGCGTAATGTCCCAAACGTAGGTAATGAGTTTATAAAAGCTTGCCAGCCTCTCGAGCTAACGACCTGACAAACGACGCCCAAGAGATATGAGAAATACTATATAACAAAAAGGGGATGTCTTAAAATCCCAACCAAGCTAGCTTGTATCTTACAATAAACAAAGTTAGAGTTAAGGTTAGGCACCCCGTCTAGGCATGGTACCAATAGAGATAGGCTACTACCAAAACATAAACAAATTTACAATGGCCATCTTCCTTTGTACCACTTAAGGCGACGAAGGTAGCCATAGCTACGTACAACAAGTCAAGTTCCCAATGTAATAAAGCATAAAGAACGCAGCCAAGGCTGGCCTCCCAGAAAAATATACATCTGTACAAGTTGAAAACGATATAACAAAAGGTGGTAAGAGCACGACTCTAAATTTGTTGACTGGCGACGAGAAAAAAAGTTCGCCCATGAACATAGATTTGGTTCCCCAAACTAGCAAACCATAATCAATCGTGGCAAGAAATATATTCCACAGCCACAGTCCAAAGGAACTGATCCTAAAGTTAACAATCAAATTTAATCTGCCAAAATCAATAATTTAGAAAAGATTTCCCCATTATAAGCCGAAACTGAATTGAGTATAATGCAAATAAGTCTAAGCTTAAACCTTAGAAAGTCAGTGATACAATGAGTAACCATGTAATAGATACATCGCAATATATAGTCGAAACAAATACCAGACATGCCCACAGAGAGAAGGAACAAGGGAGGGAGAAACTGGAGTGGAAGAGGGGAAGCAAGCAGCGGTTAGGAGGGATAGCGGTGCATCTAGGAGCTGCAAGAAAATCGGAGAAACATCTAGACGGCTGAACCGGAAACTTTACTGGTCAAGTTGTTGTCTCACTTTGTTCATAGGCGGGGCTTCTATCACGAGCGGATCGTTGGGTGGTATCTCCATTTAGTCCGTGGGATTGAGTTGTAGGGAGAGGATGTCACAGAATGTGTGCTCCAGTGTTTATGTTCAGCAAGGCAGATGGTGAGTGTACACCAGTTTAATTGAGTCAGTTGTTCTTCTTTTTGTAACATCGTTATAAGTGGCCAGCAAATTACCTAGTGCCTATGGACAGCATAGTCGTAAATCCGCCCCTTGGTATGCTCCACTTGATTTCATTCGTATGCAATCCGAGTACACGAGAGAATTGATGATTTGGTATCACCACAAATATAGTATATTTTCAGCAGCAATTACTTCAATGAAGATGTATGGAAGACATATCTCACTAAAATTATATGAGTTCCCCCCCCCCCCTTTCAAGTGAGGTTGTAGGGAGACTAAAGCATATACATTAAATTATAATTGTAATTAAACTATGCCACTTAAATTAAATACATTTCAACCGCTTAAAAACAATTATAAGATAAGATTTTTATTATTTTTTTCGGGAACTACTTTGGTGACCGATTGGTGTCACTGTTTCCCAATAGCAAAAACTGATTATTATAAAATTCTAAGTTCGAATCCCAGATTGATATTCAGTTATTTTCTAAATGGTTTTCCACTCTCACTTCACGCATATTTATTTAAGTTTTCTCAAAATTCCACCTTTATAATCTAAACACTTTTTGTATAAATATATAATTATTTCTAAAATGACTTAAGTTTACACAGGTATCCACTGAGTCTGATCCCTTCTATTTTACCGTAATACATTGATTAGTAAGAAACTGAAATTTGTTTCCTTATTAATACTAGAGACAAATTTTCTATCCAAACCTTCCTAAGGAATCATTAACAACTCATAATATGCAAGATAGCTAGACATACCTACCTATTTTCAAATATTAAAAATCATTTACAAGCCTAAAATTAAGTAAGCATTTATGGCAGTAATATTATACAATAATCGTAAAACATTATCATGATTAATTAAATGAACTTTGTTTCTATTATGATGGCATAAAATGAAACTTTCCCACCATGACCACCCTCAATCATTTAATCGAATGGTTTGTATGACTTTTTTTAGGACATAACTTAATAAAAGTGATTTTCCTCTAATCAAATACATTTTCTGTTTGTCTTAGATATTTACATCAACGGTCCTTTTAAATTTCAGCTAGTTTTAAATATCTAAAACTAAAATACATTTTGTATGCGAATTGATTCTTCTCACTTGTCGCGGACCAGACGACTTTTCACCTGTGTAGACAGTTCGCATACAACACCCTCCGTGTGGTTCAGGCACAACAATAAGTGGAATACCATTTGACCTACGATCATGTGACCTCCGAAGTCGTACACGTCAAATCGCCAGCACTACCACTCATTAGGGAGGTTAAGGAGGCAATGAAGAGTACGAATAGGGGAAGGTACCAGGAGGGGATGAGGTGAGTGTTGGGATTGTGAGAGCAGCAGGGGAGAAGGGACTGCAACGGCTGTATCAAATCATTAGAGTAGTATGTAAGGAGGAGAGGAGCCCGGAGGACTGGAAGAACTATTTTATTGTAATTATCTTCAAGAAATTTAGCAATATAAATTACAGGGCAATCCCTCTGACCAGCAAACTTATAAGTTTTATGAAAATAACTGGAGAAAGAATTTGGGGAGCAGTGGAAGGAGAATTGATGGAGGAACCGTATGGCTTAAAACTAGGAAGGTCCACAGAAGATCTCATATTTGTGGTAAGGCAGCTGTAAGAGAGACGCCATGAGCTTAGGAAGAGCCTCTTGATGGCCTTCTTGGATGTTAAAAAAAAAGCCTATGGGAGTGTGTGCAGTTAGATAGTATATGAAGCATTAGACAAGAAAGGACTGATGGATGGGACAGTAAGGAGTGTAAGAAATTTGTAAAAGAGAGTGTGATCTGTGTGAAGTTGAGGTTGGGAAAGAATGAAGGAGAGGAAAGAATAATTTTTAGTTGAGAAATTGCTGAAACACTGTCCATTTAGTTATGGACGAAATTATAAAGGAAGTGGTAGATATTATTGAGAAGGGCAGTATAAAATTAATGGTGTTTGCGAATGACTTAATGGTATGACAGAGAGAATAATGAAGTTTACGGGCAGCTGGATTTGTAGTATTGTCGGGGGAGGGGGGTATGAAATGAAGTTTGATATAAGGAAGCCTAGGATGCTGATTATGGCAAGGAAGAGAGGAAGATGCATGCCTAGTGGGGCGTATCATTCCATTTTGATCTTTGACCTTTTACACTGATGTGGAGAGAGAATGTATTGTGATTCTTACGCAATGTTGTTGTCGCTCTATGATTGGTTGTTACGTAATGTTGTTTTCACTCTCTGAATGGTTGTTACGTAATGTTTTATCGCTCTCTGGTTGGTTTTCCTCCTCCTGACCCCCTTTCCAGTGTTACAAACTTTTTTATTCTTGTCCAAACTTGTTTTTTAATTTGTGCTCATTGGTTAATTATATATGCTCATTGCTTTTATATGTGTGTTCCATGGTTATTTATGATTGCTCATTGATTTTTTGTTTGTGCTCATTGGTTATTTATCCAGTGTTTTTTTTTATATCTGGGTAGAATTGGGATGGAGCGTTGGAGTTTATTTATTTATTGGCATGCAGTACACGGTGCTGGGTTCTCCTCCCATGACATCACTAGTGAGTGCTGAGAGCATCTTCTCTGCCCGGCCGCTTAGCGAAGAGTGTGACCACCGAGCAGCTGAAAGCGTATCACGGCAGGAAATCCCCATTCACTTTTCCCTCACTTCCCCCAACCCCCTCCTCCTTACATCGCCACGAATGAACTAAGTTACACTGACTACTCCCGCACTCTGCTGGACTGCCATTCACTTCACCCCCACCCCTCACTTCATCTTACCCCTCTCTTTGTGAGGTGAGTGGGGGGTCTTCAGATGTTGCAACAAAAGTAATTTGCTACACATTTGGGAATAGGGTGGCAACGACCTTGTTGAAGAGTCATGAACCCCAAGGCCGCTTGGTGCAACGGTCGTGGCCTTCTAAAGGTCGCTGGTTCAGACGTGTTCTCCCCCCAATCCCCTAGGCCACTTGAAGCATCGGTCGTGGCCTTCTGAAGGCCACAGGTCCGGATGTACTTTCCCTCCAGATTCCGAGGTCACTTGTCGCATTCTGAAGGATGCAGATTCAGATGTGCTTTCTAAATGCCCACTCTGGGACCAAGGATTCAATTTTTCCACGCCAGGAGTCTTACATTTAGATGGCGTGCACACCGGGATTCGAACCTCGATATCTTTAGCACAGCTAATGTCTGTTATAACGGCCATATTTTCTGCAACTCCACCATTTTGCCGGTTGACCAGGTAGAATGTGTACCAAAATTGACTTCAAACATCGACCACTCTGTCATCGGCAGTCTAGTGAAGCCTTAGACCATGCGACCATTGATTCAAGTATAAAATGCATTGTGACGATAGATTGCTACCCAAGGATTGGCCTCAGTACACACGCACGAATGGGATTTGAACTAAGCTCTTCAAGCAAGCGTGAGATAAGATCTGATTTTAACCAGACGAAATGTGTAACAGCATTTGCCAGGGTTTGAAATGTGAAGTAATTAGCATTTGTTGCCCTCTAAGGGACTAGAACCCCTACCTCCTTATGTCACAGGGTAAGATGTGTACCCACATTTGAGTGGGTAGAGATTATACCTAAGCTCTTCAGGCAGCGTAAGATAAGTGCTGATGTTGACCAGGTGAAATGTGTAAAAGCATTTGCCTTGGTTTGAAATGTGAAGTAATTAGCGTTTGTTGCCCTCTAGGGGACTTGAACCCTTACCTCCTTATGTTACAAGGCGAGATGTCTATCCACATTTGTGCGGAGAGGGATTCGAACTAAGCTCTTCAGGCAAGCGTGAGATAAGAGCTGATTCTTACTAGGCTAAATGTGTAAAAGCATTTGCCAGGGTTTGAAATTTGAAGTAATTAGCGTTTGTTGCCCTCTAAGGGATTTGAACCCCTACCTCCTTATGTCACTGGGTGAGATGTGTACCTACATTTACGCAATTTTGACACCTGAACACGAAGGAGAATTGAACCCTTCAACAACGTCCTGATATCTTTGCCTAATGATATAGAGACAGAATAATAAAATTAGTGATGTAGCATCATTTGCGCTGGGTTGAAATGTGAAAACGGCCAAAGTTATTATTTATGCTTACTCCTGCTATATATCATTGACACCTGGATACGGGATTCGAAACCGGGACTTTTGGCGCAACAATATAGGGTTTGTATTTATAAGTGCTATTAGCGTTTGTCGACCCTGCAAAGACTCGAAACCCTACCTCCTTCCGTTACTGGGCGATATGTGTACCCACATTTGCACTGTTAGAAAACATAAACACGACCGACAGTCCTTCAAGGATCCCTCCAGCCAGCAACGGAAAAAGACGTCCATCCTCGGAGGGAGAGCTAGCACTAATTTTGGATAACTATAATATCTTGGGCGCGTACAATCACCAATGCGGAAACCATATATATCGACCAATTAACGCCGCCACCTTTACATGTGGCACACCTCATTGAAGCGTCTATAAATGGACCTTGAAATCATTACATTTGGTCATTATAATTAATAATTGCGGTTAGTAAACATCATAATGAATTTCTACGCGCTGGAAATTGGCTAAATTCAGGTATGTTTTAAAACGTTTTGTATGTTTTAATGGTAACTATTTTACTTATTACGTCTTTGGTGTAAAGCGGCATTTGTTTCATTGACAGGCTTTCAAGAAAACCCGCCCCCTCCACCTGCATCTTCGGTAGCAACGGTTAGCCCGGACCATTTAGAGCTTCATAGCGAGGACGGAATTTTCCTGGAGGATGGCGACTGATTCATGGGTAATTAGCGTCCTGATATAGATTTGAGCGTGATTGGCGAGTGTTTATTTTCTCACAATAGAAATTACTGTGTATTTATTTAATTTCAGACTACTGGGATCCATTTGGGTTAGATGCTCACATGAGGGACCACGTGGTTCCTGCAGAGGGTTTAGCAACGTGTGTGTGGGCGCCGCCTCTTGAAAGCGGCACACCTCCTAGAAGAGATCGGTGCTCTGCACCATGCAGCCGTCATCCTCACGCCGCCATCGGCCTTCAGTCCCCAGGACCCTACCGGAGCTTGCGGAAATTATCTCTCTGATATTTGGGGTGTATTGGACGCGATATACCGGCTGACATGTAAGTTTGCCATTATATATGTTAGCCCCGTCTACAAGTAAATATACTATAGCGACTAGGTTGGAAATAGGCAGCTAACTACGCAAGAGTTATCCACGTCCTCTCTTCCCCCAAACCACCGTTGTTTCGCTGGCATACCAAAACTTTTTGTCAGATGACCATTTTGATAATATCAGCTCTTATATTCATAGTATAGAAGGTTATTATTAAAAACAATAAAATAGAGACAAAATTATAATTGGTGTTTTAGCTGTGTTTGCAAGGTGTTGGATCTAATTCAACCGCCACCTTAGCGCCTTCGATAGTATGTCTTTATACTAAACTATCGGTCCCGAGTTCGATTCCCGACATGGTTAAAACTTGTTGGTCTGATAAATTAACAGATAGCGGGCCGGATTTGTGGATGTCCTAGTCTTTAACATATTTTCATTTATGGTTAAAAAAGTGACCAGAGCTTTAGGCTGTAAAACAGTAGCGGATTTTAATTAAGTTATAATATTGTAACAAGATTAGTGTTTAACAGTGGGACCATGCGTGCTCTCATTGTTTACCCTGGCTGCGCTCCTTGTTCTCTCTGTCTCCCTCCTTGTCTAGCAGGTAGGCAGCGACATTCTCACTTGACTGGTGGATTAGAGGGGCCAAGGGGGTGCGGGGAGGAGGGCGGAGACACGTCTGGAAGGGTCGGGATCCTTTTTATTCTGGACTATTAACTTTAGAAATGGAGGATTCCAGACCCTTAGCTGTCACCACCCCTATATAAACAAGCTCAGCGATAGCCGTGCAGAGTAGTCAGTTCTTGGCTCTCAATCAGTGAGACTGGGAGTGGACCAGCGTGTCCAGTGTGTGGACCTGCGTGTCTAGTGTGTGGACCGGCGTGTCGAGAGTGTGGACCTGCGTGTCCAGTGTGTGGACCGGCGTGTCCAGTGTGTGGACCTGCATGTCCAGTGCGTGGACCGGCGTGTCCAGTGTGTGGACCTGCGTGCCCAGTGTGCGGATCGGTGTTTGTGTATCGCGGGTCATCGCAGTGTATCGTGTGTGGGACAAGTGTTGGCCTAAGTACACGGGTGATGTAGACATTCATTGTTACTGTGGACTAATTGTTTTTAATTAAGATGTTTGGGACTGTTTTTAAATCTTTGAATAGTTATTAGGTGTTTTAGAGTTGTTAATTTATTTATTTAATTTACTTATATCTCTGTGCTCTATTAGTTTAATTAAGTTACAGTCTTGATTAAGGCTCTTTTTATTTTACTTAATTACTTGTTTAGTTATAATTAATTTAGATATAAAGTTAATCAGAGTGTGTATGTAAGTAGTAGTTTTAATAATCAAAACCTTGAATATTCCGTGGGCATTTTTTATTCGTGTTTGGTCGGCAACCTACCCCAATATCTCTAAAAGAACTCTTTCACACTTTCACGTGTGAACGGCCTGTGACCCTCCCAGGTCACGTGCGCCCCACGTTACAATAATTAATAAAAAATTTCATTATTTAATTCTAAAACAAAATTATTTCTACCAATAGAAAACTTAATTCTGACCAATAAAAATTACCACTCTAACATCAATATCTATTTATACCGATCTGTGTTAAGACATGTTATCCCCCTAATCCTTATTTAAAGCTAGATATCTTCAATCATTAGCGGGGTGTCGTAGACTTGGTTACTTATCAAAATAACAGATGTCATTGCAAGTCACTTTAGAGTCGAAAATATTTTGCAGGTAAACTTGGTTACTTAGCGAAATAGCAGAAGGCATTCCATTTCAATTTAGATCCGAAAAATATGTTGGTGCTTTGTAGTTCAATTGTATAGTATAGATCTAGTGTTACAATCTGTTTTAAGTATATACTGGCATAATAATTAACCGGGGAAATTATATTGTTGCTTTACCTGATTATTAAAAAGAGAGAAAACCCTATATATTTGTTTTATTGATCCATGGATCCCGGGTTCGATTCCCTGGCGCAGGGGTGAAAATGTAGGGTTATCCTTTCATAGTGACTGGACTGTATTTTGTACATGTTCTAGAGTTCAAGTGTATTTATTACACACACTTTGCGAATGGTAGTATCAGTTAAAACAATTATGTTTAGGAAAAATGGTTACATGTTATATTAATACCGAAAGTAAACTGAAATTTAAAAGTTTCATATTTTGTGTGGTATCATTTTAAAGATAAAAATTACGTGGTAGTTAGCAGAAAATATGTTTGGAACAATTATATTTAAATGAGAATGTTGATATCAGTTAAAGCAATTATGTTTAGGAAAAATTGTAACATATTATATTTATACTGAAAGTAGACTGAAATTGAAACGTATTATATATTTTGTGATATCGTTTAATAGAGAAAAAGAATATGTGGTAGTTTGCAGAAAATTTGTTTGTAACAATTTTATTTAAAGTGTTTACTTTGACAGATGCTTTTGTGTTATAGTTCAAATGGAGGGTGGGAATAGCGGTTCTATCCTCCCGCCACCACCAGCTGTGAGACCCCTTCCCCCTGCCGCAGGAGCACTGCCATCAAGACCGGGATACGGTATTTGAGCCCAGGCTGCAGCGAAGCAGACGGGGTCCACGGTCCTCCCGCAACCTGTGGCAGTAGTGAAAGCGGGACCATCTTTGGCGCGAAAATCGGGAATTAGTGGCCCGGTAAAACAGGTTGGTGGACCATTTTCCCAATGCGTTTATATTCGAATCATCGAGGAGATTATAAAACAATTGAGGCGTTTCTTTTTTACTGGTAGAGAAATTACTGTATATCTTGGTGCTCCAGCAAGAGATCGTGACGCATTAAGCTGGCTTGAAGAACAAATTACTAATTTGCTTAATCGGCTGCAAGACCATGGTGTCAGCGCCGATGATCATGTCGTCTTACTTTTGAACAGCACGGTCTCGAATTTGAATCCTGTATTCGTCTATTTTAGGAGTGCGTATCAGTTAGATGCTCGAGCCTTGATTGATAACGTAAGTCGCGTGTTGCAAAGTAATAGCTTATTCTTAAGTACGGCACTATTGTACCTTAAACTTAGCCATTTTAAGGATCTTCGTGGGATTGCACCTCATTTTGATTAGCTATCCCCTGCTAGCACATATAGCCGTAAAAGCTAAGGGATCATTACGATTCAAAATGGCGGCAATACACTTTATTTTGCCATTGCATTGGTCGTCGCCAAGGCTGTGTGTGACGTTAAGGGAGAGCGAGAATGCATGGACGTGAACACCTTTAAATAAATCAAAAAGGGTCGTCCTATTCAAAAATACAAGGGTCATTTCCCACATTTTTTCAATAAAAGAACGAGAGGTATAGGGGTCCCTTGACGATAAAGGAGGACTTCGATGTCAGTGAGATGTCGGTTGAGGGAAAGGAGCACGTTGAGAAGCGGTAAGACACGTTGGTCAAAGAAAATTATGTTATTGATTTTAACTGCGAGTTGGAACTATATTACGTGAAAGATGTAGAGATCCTACGGAAGGCCTGCCTGCAGTTTAGAGACATCCTTATGGTAAAAGCAAAGGTGGGTCCTTTCAGATAGGCGTGTACGATCGCAGGAGCGGCCATGTTAGTTTACCGCCAAAGGCATCTCAAGGAGAATACCGTCGGTATCATCCCTAACGGTGGCTACTGGTATGCAGACCAACAGTCACACGTCACCGTACAATGTTTCTGCTGGGAGGCCCACCAACGCGGTGTCTCTATCCTTCACGCGGGTAACGGCCGTGAGGAATATGTGTTAGGGCGACGTGTAGACGGCGTTGTTAAAGTCTGGCGATACCACCACCGTCTTCCAGTTCTGGGACTATTATTGGCACGGGTTCCCTCTCTGTTATCCTGACAGTACCGCCCCTATCAAAAACAGCCACCACGAGACCATGGATACGCGCTATGAAGCGACCATGGCTTGCGTGGAAAAGTTAAATAATGACAGCTACACGGTCGTAGAGATGTGAGAGTGTGCGTTTATTGCGATGAAACGCACAGACAAGGATTTGAAACAATTTGTTCTCCAGCACGAGGTGTACAGCCAGGAGCTTCTCAGTCCCAGGGAGGGATTCTTTGGCGGGCGTATAAATTGTATCAAACTGTTCCACGTAGCAGACCTTTCTTGTGGAGATAAGATCAAGTACTTGGATGGGTGTTCATTGTATCCTTAGGTTTACATGTACAAATAATATCCCATCGGCCACCCCAAAATTCACTTGGAACCAAATTGTCCATCTATAGATCAAGTAGAAGGCTTTGCCAAGGTTACCGTAACGCATGCGCGGGATTTATTCATGACCGTATTGCCTACATGGATATACGACAAGTTAATGTTCATCTTGTGTAGTAAATGCGGGGAGGAGAAAAACCAAGGCACGTGTCAGCACAATGACAAAAAAGATCTCTGGTTGACAGGTGTCTGATAGATAGACTAGATCCGGAAAGCTGTTTAGAAAGGTTATACATTTGAAGCAGTACACGTAGTGTGGGGGTACAATGTATCTGTTTACGATCGTCAGACACGTTCGGGCGTATTGTTTCACGGGTACATTGATACTTTTTTGAAAATTAAACAAAATGCCAGCCGGGGGGGGGGGCAGAGTGGTGTACCTCACAAGATGAGAAGTTAGCTTACATACAAAATTATGAGGAAAGGGATGGGGTAAAACTATATTTCAGTTCTGTTTTTAAAAAACTTGGTCTCCACACTCTGGCTAAACTCTTTTTAAATTTGCTATGGGGAAAGTTTGGGCAAAGACCCAGTTTTCCACACGTAGCCTTTGTTAACGACTATCAGTGCATCCAAACGTACATGTGCTAAAATAGCTCGTTCGTTGTGATGCAAGGAGGGTGGGGGAATGAACTAAAAGTGAACGGAGCATTACAGTCGTGATGTCGTGATACGCTGTCAGCTGCTCGGTGGTCACACTCTTTACTAAGCGGCCGGGCAGAGAATATGCTCCCAGTGCTCACTAGCGATGCCGTGGGAGGAGCACCCAGCACCGTGGGCTGCACGCCAATAAATAAATAAAAAACTCCATTGGCCCGTCAATCCTATCCAGAAATAAAATAACCAATGAATAAATAATAAATGAGCACAAATAAAAAACAAATGTTCACACATAAATAACCATTGAGCACACATATAAAAGCAATGAGTGCAAATAAAAAAACAAATGAGAAAATAACAAACAAGTGTGGAACACTGGAAAGGGGGTCAAGAGGAGGGGAGGGGGAAAACCAACAGCCAATCAAAGAGCGAGGGGCGTGGTCACGTGATCAAATTCAACCAATCATAATGCTGTTCCCAAACGCCAGGGCCACTACTGTGAGTAGTTCCACGATGAAGAGCAATTATTTACTTTTATAATGGTACCAAAATCTAAAAACATGAAAAAAGTGACATAGTGAGTTTTCCCGGCAAGCCCACGATATTAGAGTTAATATAATATATAAAATGAAAAAAAAAAAATATATTATTTGAGCTTCATTTGATATATTTTTACATGTTTATATATTTCAAGTGATTTTATATAAAGCTACTTACTTTGTGATTATTTAATATATTTTTTTAATAATAATTATTGAAAATTTGTTGAGTTTTTAAACATGGTTTGATTTGGTTTTGCTTGAATAAATCAGCTTAAATGAATTTTTCAATCAACTATTGAAAAGGGTACAATCCAACTCGGGTAGTCAAGTGTTTTTCCACTGAGTACAGGCCTTCTCTCCCCACAGTGAACCTTTTGATGCATTTTTTTAAAGAATTTATCAAACAGATAAGTAATTTTGGTTTGGAACATCCCTCCCTTCCAACACACTAGTCCAATGACTTACATTCTTACCTTGTGATAACTTTAAGTGACTTTAGTTTCTCATGAGCTGTTGAAAGTGAAAGTCTAAGAAAAAGCTACCATAATATTTTTTTCTTGCTGAATGCAAAATTAAAATAATGGCCTGAAATCAACGACTCCTTCAAAACCAACATTAAAGTTATAATGTGTCAAGCTTGCAACAAAAATATGGGATGATCCATTAAAATCACAATTGGAACAAAATGTGCGGCGCACACTTCGTAAGTAAAAGAATCTGATTTATTCGAAGAATCCTTATTTTTATCAAAATGGAGGTGCCTTCCTTAAAGTTAAATAAACTAATTCTTGTAAGGACTTGTGTAGTGCAATGATCACTGCGAACATTCCATGTTTAATATTATAAGGGCCTGAATTTGCATCCTTCTTGTGACACTAATGAAATCGACAAATTCCTGATCAATCAATACCCAGAAATAATTATCTGCATATATATTATGAAGAAATAATGGAAAGGATAATAAACTACATGGAAGATGCCTACATATGGGTCGCTGTGGATGAAATCACGGTTGTTTAGGGTAATTTTGTTGTAAACCTTGTGGTAGATAAGATAGATCCTAAGGATATTTCCAAACCATATTTGATTTACTGAGAAGTGATGGAACATACGTATCATGTTGTAAGATTCGTGAACGACGAATTAAAAGTGTGTGACCTAAGTGAGCTCACGTAGAGAAGGCCCTGGTGTAATATTTGAATGCAAGTGCTTTGAAGTTGTTCTATCCTGATATCCATCTTACAAGTTTGGCTCATGGACTACATCTGTTGTGGAATACATTAAAGTCCAGTTCTTCCAAATGAATAGATTAATTTTTGTGACCAAAAAATAAACCTATTTGTGAAAGTCCCACATCAAGTTAGAACTTACTAACTCTTGTTTGATGCAATTAGTTATAACATGATGAGGAACATGGAAAAAACCGCCAACTTATACTATGAACTATTTGGAGTTGTGACTTTTACTGCACGAACATAAATATCTAGTAGCCATTACAATAAAACACATTTTTTAAATATATTACAATATAATACATTTTTAATCAATAATGGTATTTTAGCGACAGTTTCTAAAATATAGAATAAAAATCTATATAATTACTTTGTTTCCAATGTGTAGAGTTGAATTCATTTAATAATTTTAAAATTTAAAAATTTTCAAAGCGTGCGTGGCCTTGGCATGAAAATGAAAATCTATTTTGCTATCTGTGTTGCTTTGAAGAGACTTGTATTCAGCGCTGATTCAAGTGAGGTTTAGTTTTGTAGATTAACCCAGTTTGCTCAGGACGAATGTTGTTGAGGCAGACTATCCAAATAGTCCTAGGATCCTTGCCAAGGATATAGCATAATATCTTGTACAATTTGTTCCTTAAATGCTTGATAATTTTTCACTTTTGTGAAATAAAATTAGCCTAGTCCATGAATTTATACTATATTTATTGAACATAACCTATGCAATTGACAATATTAAACAATGTTTTGAGACACACGGGGAAAACAAAAAAAAATATAATATTGAAAGTATTTGCTGGAACTATCAATTTTTTTAGATTATCAATGCATATTATTGAATTCTACCACCACTCGTATAGTTATTTTACAGTAAATAGATATAAAAAAAATTGGGCCCTTCAAAATATGTTACGCCTTCTAAAAATACAAGTTTCACGCCCTTTTGAAGTTCCAGTCCAATGTTTGTCTACTTGACGAATAGCATATAGTTTTCGAAAATTCGAAAGGTTACACTGATCCCAACAAGTAAATTATTATTGAAGCATAAAATTGTGTTTTTTTAGAAAAATATTCAAACTTCAATACAAAATAAATGTAAATAATATAATACTTGTGTGTCGAGAGTCATCACAAGGTGCGTCAACTTGCGCAACATTCCAATTTAATCCAATTTTGGTATTGAATATTATTTTACCACAGCTATTCTTTTATCGTTATATTTTTTTAAACATTTATTTAAAAGGGTTAATCATATTTAACGTAATACATTTATCTTTATATTTTAACCGACACTTTAGCTATGTCGATAGCACTTGTGCTTACTATTCTATGGGTCCCGGTTTCGATACCAAGTAGAGTCGTTAATTTAACTTAATAAACTGTTATCTATGTCATAGCTAAAAGATATTTTGTAAGCTATGTACTAATATAATCCTTGTTTTCATAAATTTCACGTTAAAAATCCTCATTGAAAAAATAATTTAAATTATATATTTTAAGAAGGAGCTTTACAATTGAAGGGGCTACCCGCAACCAGCATTTCACCCATTTACCCAAAGGTTATTCTTATTCTGATGATATC
>CABFVZ010003975.1:18587-50963 GCA_902151445.1 Timema monikensis | reverse complement strand
AAAAAAAAAAAAACACTAGCGTATTTAATTTTTAATTAGTAAAAGGGTTGTACTAAATGGTTTATTTAGCACCGTGTCTTACTACCCACTCGGGTTATACGCTCATATACTAACTAGGCTAATGGTTTTAGGAATGAGAAGGTTATATTTAGATGATGTGTACCTGCATTTTCACAAAAGGAGACGGAAGAAAACAACCATCCTTACACCTGACCGAGATTCAAACCTCGGTCTAGTCTGTCAGAATAGTGCCTTAAACCATGCGGCCACCAAAGCGAGTGGGATTGTGGTAAACTGTTGCTGCAGTAAAATACATTTTTTGTAAAGGCAATAAAGCCGAGATATAAAAACTTAGCGTTTGACTTTCTCCTCTAGAAGACAGAAGACATATTCATATTTAGGACACGAGGCCGACTGTGATACGTTTCACACCCTGGGCCTATTATCATCTGCTGTTAGAGAGATCTGACAAATAATACTACCCAAGATTAACATCCTGTAAATACTAAGAGGTGTCTCAAGCGTACTTTTAAGAGAATAAAACCATAGGATGGACGTTCAAATCCTTAAGGATTTTCAAGATACAAGGATTCTAGACTCAAATATATTATTTCTTTTTTCAATTTCTCAAGTTAAATTTTATTAAAGTTCTATTATTGCTTATTGATGGCTCAGGTCTAATTATAATTATAGGATAAACTCAACAACCAGACCCCAGACGAGTAATTTAACACCTAACTGAATGTATAAATGTTATAATGAATGAATTATAAGAGAGAATGTTAACATTTAGTTACTGTTTGTATTTTATATTATTATATTATATTCATATTTCCTCCGAGGTTCATAATTTTTTTTTTAGATTTGGATTGGTAAAATAGGGGTTTCCACCCAACTCTAAAAAAATACTGAAGCCAATATAAGTTGGATTATTTAAACAAAATGTTTAATATTGGGAAAAGATGTATTATATATTGCATAGTTATCTACAAAATATTATGTTGCAAACATAATTAGCATGTTGTTCTAAACTTAGCACTTACACAATTAATTGTGCATGAGAAGCGAAGTTTAGAAAGTGGAAATGATCTTTAGAATGTGGACGTAGCCGTATCATTTGGGTAAATAGAAAAATGACAGGCACAGGACCCTTGGCTTGGCACAACTAATCCAGTGCTCAAGGTCATTACTTAGGTGAATTTTAACTTTAAACATTTTTATTGGCAGAGCTTCCTAGTTTTCAAAGTGAAGACCAAGCTCTAAAGTGTTGCATATCCCTATTAATTTGGACTTTTATGAGTTTCTTTTACCATAAAATGATCCTTTTATAAAATATACTTAAGGAATTAAATGTTAAATTATTATTGTCAAGGCTCCATAAAATCCTGAAGGAAACAAGAATCTTTGGTAAATATCTAAGGGTGCACATCTTTTTATTAAATGTGAAATAGTTTGAATTTTAAATTGTTTAACTGGTAACTTTATGACACACGTTTTCAAATGTTTAAGCGTATTTCCCAATTTAAATTAATAAAAGGAGACAATGTCTTTCTTTGCAACTTTTTAACCTTATTATCTCTGAGTTTTTCAGGTGTAATCTTGTCTCAAGAAAAATAATTTTTATGGCCAGAAATTATTGTAAAATCGAAAGAACGAAGATAACCTTTATATAAGAACAGGAACCATCACACTTTGTGTGACAATAGTCGGGCGGGCAGCCCTGTCCCGCAGTCTTACTGAACAACACTGGTTGTCTAGTTGTAATAGTCTAGGAAGGCGAGCTGAAACTCACCCTGGTTGTTGAGTGAGATGTTCCCCAGCTTGGCGAGGGCCTGCAGGTTGTTCAGTGCGTGGCTTGTCGAGCTCATGTCCCCAGAAAAGAGGTCTGCGAGCGTGAAAGAGGGCGCGGGGCTCGGCTCTTCAGCGCCCACCACCTCTTTCTCCGCTGCCAGGTTGGCCAACTGCTGCAAGTTGTACTCTTGGATGCTGGTAAGTCCGTGTAGGGCGGGCGCCACCCCTGGGGGGACCTCTCCGACCTCAGGGGGGCTCAACATGGGGGGCAAAGCAGTTCCTTGAGACACGACACCGGCCGCCAGATCCCCTTCAAAGGAAGATTGCATCGACACGGAGAGAGACACAGGGCTGCTAGATGTCGTCATGACACTTGAGCGGCCTGTCGTGTTGGCACTGCTGTTGTTATTACTAGAGTTTGCGGCGCCATTAAGGACTAGCGGAGTGACAGGCGCTGGGGAGCTCTCCTTTGGGGTGGTCACTGGTTCTGTGCGAAAACTGCCAAACGTTGCCTAAATACCAAAACAATATATATAAATGAAAAGGAAGAAAACACAATTCTTTGGTTAGTCCACTCTAAGCCCGTGAAAATCCAAGATTTTCAATTTCGACTAAATTATATTTATTTTGTAAACAAGTCCAATTTAAAAATAAGGTCAATAAATCGCGTTGAAATAATTACCAATTTTAAATATTATGAGATCCCCAATTTTATGTGTTAGAGAAATTATTCAACCGTTTGACTCTTGGATTCGAATCTCATCCTTAAAAGAATCAATATTTTGAACTTTGTGCAGGTCTAGGGCATTCAAAACATACTTGGGGCGTGAGAAACCTCAACTTGGCTTCTAAACAAATATCAGCTTCAACTACGCTTTGAAGAAAATTCCAGCTATGACAATCCGACAAGAAATATTGATAGCTAAAATGCTCTCAATTATTTCATTCTGAGCTCTTATGTACAGTACAAATCAAAAATAATTTAACTGTAAGTTTGTGATAACTTGATCTATCAACTTAAAACAAAGTATTACAAAAAGAGCTACGCTAGTTAAGGGAAGTTTCACCTTGACGGCGTCCTCAAACTTGCTCATGTCGGTGTCGAAATGGATGGCGGTGTTGACGTTGCACTTTGGTGTGTTGTTGATGAGGTAGAGGAGCTGAGCGCCGACAGTCTTCTTGAGCGCCAACACCTCGGGCGCGTTGCCGTGCTCCAGCAGGCGTGAGGTGAACTTGCAAGCATGGTTCATCTTCTCCACCACTTTCTCCACACTAGCACACACCCACATTCTGACACTTAACACCCGCGGAGGACTATTTACAGCTGCACACCTTGGCTCGGTGGGTAGCGCGTCTGTCTAATGAGCTAAGGACCCGGCATGGCCGGAGAATTTATTGTTGGTGAAATTGGGACTTTGCCTTTCACACAGTGCTGAATCAACGGCCTGGGGGCTGAGTGTTGTGTCATGTCCTGATATAATCAAGGAAGCACAAACCTTTTTTTCTGGTCACACGCTAATGTGCGAGAGACCTGTACCCACATGTGTGTGACAAACCGTTTAGGAAATCACCCCCAGTACACCCGACAGAGTGGAACCCTAACCAGCGCACTATCGACAGTCCAGTCTACTGCCATTTGACCAGTATGGTATGCCCTATAAAATATTGTAAATAGCTATTGTGGTATATTTAGTTTTCTCAATGAGAGAAGTTCAGTGTTCTCTATTCAGTGACGAGTCAGACTCCAACGTGTCAAAACAGAGCTCATAAAGGAAGTGTAAACCAAAACAAGCACTCATAAAGTACTGTAATGCTTGTCTTATTGTGATGGATAGGGTGCCAAACACCTTAATGTAAACTCCTTTTTTAAATATAAGTTCAAGAGGTTTTGTTACTCCCTCCCGCTCTAGCCTGAACCACCCAAGGCGCCGTAGGCCTCCATCATTGGGAGAGATGAGCTATTCTCACTTAGTATAGGTCCATCATTAACTGGTGATTAAAGAGAATCAAGGAAAACATGAATTGTGATATCTAAAACTCTGACACTAGGTTAGATGGCGGCGTTTGTACTGACCTGTCGCATGTGTCCATGATCCCTAGCTCGCGCTGCTTGTGCAAACTCTTGAGCCGCTCAAGCGCAGCGTCACGGCACCGCTCGATCACCGCCTTGTAGCTGTGGAAGGTCTCCTGTACCAGTTCCCGAGCGGCGTCGTGCTGCACCTGCAGCTCCGAGAGCGCACCTTCCAGCTGGCAGGATGCTTCCTCGCAGTAGAGCAGTTTTGTGCGCCCCTCCGCTACAAGGGCGCTCAGTTCTCCGCGGTGCGTTTCATGGGCGTCTTGAAGGCGCTCGTAGCGGTGCTCAGGTAGCTTGTGTTCCACCAGCAGGCAGTCATTGCAGATCAACGTCTAAAGACAGACAACCATTAACGTATTTCCGCACCTGGCCTCGCTGCGCTAACCAGGTTCCTATGCATGCTCCCAGAAAGACCACGGAATCTCACCTGGCAGGTAACACAGTAGAACTTCATGGTCTCAGTCGAGTGTGTCTCACAGAATATGGGCTTGTGGATTGGAATAGCTTCGTGGGAGTTCTTCAGGTCCTCAAACGCCACCACCTGGTGGTTCTCGAAGCAGCGCATGAACTGAACAGAGAGGGGAGAGCAAGATTACACGAGAGTAGAGGAAGCAAGGGAGAGGTGGTATGGGCGTGTAATGAAATGGAAAAGTAAAGGATCTCAAAAAGAATGATGGAGATGGAGTAAGAAGGAAAAAGACTGCAAGAGATAACAAGAAAGAGATGGGAGGAGCCGATAACAGCAAGTGTGTGAGAAGGAAGAGTGAAGGAAGGACAGAGGAACATGGAGGAGATATTCTAACGAACTAACTTGGCCGCAGGATGGAAACTGTCCACAAATATTCCCAGTCAACTGTTGTTAAAGTTGTATGTCTCAGAAATAGATTTTAAAAAATTTCAGGAAATAAACACTAGTATTACTACTATATACTAGATAATCTCCTTTTTTTATTACTGTGATGATTTGTAACATATATTTCAAGCCACCTTTTTCCAAACATATACCGTATTTATCCGAATCTAAGTTGAGTTTTTTCCCAAATTTGTAGCTTCAAAATCTAGGGGTCATCTTAAAATCACAGACTAAGGAATGGGTTAGGCCTACATATCTTTTTAATATCAATACAATAGTGCATGGCTGCCGTTTTTAGAGATTCTATCATTTGTGCTGTTTTTTATTACTTCAATGCAACATTAAAAATTAAGCCATTCACAATAATCAAAATAGATCTAAAAACAAATAATGAATTATCAAATTGTTATGCATTTAAGTCTTAAAACTATGCCTACATAGCTAGTGGCTAGCGCTTGTCAAGTAATATGTGATAAGAAAACTTGAATCAATTTTAAACAATCGATAATACATAGAGTTTACTAAACAATTTTGGCGATGCAGACCTTGAGTTTTAATTCGTGAAACTCCACAAAATATCTAACTTTTGAATAATATATGGTAAATTATTATCTTTGATTAGATGTTCCTAGATCATCAGTTTAAAATAAGAATAAAGATGCTCAAATTAAATTATCACTAATTGTTTACGCTTGGCTGTCATGGCGGTTGACTTTCACGGTAATTCATAGCAGACATGTTTATAGGTTAGATTATTTGTAACACGTGAAATGTGTTTATTTTTTATTTGTAAAAGCAACAGTTCGTTGTATATTTGTCTGTTGATTTCTTCCAATATCTCTTTACTATATATTATCTTCTTGTGAAAGGTATAATAAAGGTAGATATAAACATATAAAAGGGAACAAACACAATATGGCTTTTACTATGAAATTAAAAGAGTTCACAATCTACACTGATGCCACTGGACAAATGGGTAATGGCTGCCCCTTGAAGAAAATATATTGTTACGACCCAGGTTTCATTCTATCGGAACTCATCAGGGAGGAGTGTGAAACGTGTAATACAACTTCCTAAAAGAGGAAACCTGTCTTGTACCTTCTTCCAAATACGTTAAACAAAATACTTAAAAAAGTGGAAATAGGTTTTTTTAAAGAGATATATTAAACAATTGATATATTGATGAAAAACTTCAAGTAAACTCAATGATTCTCCAATCATCTGGCATATACTTTTCATAAAACAA
Organism: Timema monikensis; assembly: GCA_902151445.1. NCBI lineage: Eukaryota > Metazoa > Arthropoda > Insecta > Phasmatodea > Timematidae > Timema > Timema monikensis. The sequence continues at coordinate 44,999 of CABFVZ010003975.1, read as the reverse complement.
AATTATAAAGAGTAAAATGAACTGTTTCATTAACTCGAGACAACTAAGTATTACACATGTGAATAATTAATATAATGATACATCAATCATTAATGTTCCTGGGCCTTTGTATTTAAACATTTCGCTACAGTATAGTTCCTTAAATGGGTTTAGTAGTCGAGTCATATTCAATTTTCTTTTCTCGTAGCAGATATCGACAAAAATTAAAAGATATTTATTTATTTGTAATAGCGATACTAAATTTCAATTCTTATGATATCAAGAGAATAAACAAATAAATAAAAAGAAGTGGAAATAGTTCCACCAACAATCCTTTTGCTTTTCCTCTCCCAAAGAGCAGTCGTCACGTGTTGTTCAAGTAGGTTCGATAGTTAATAGCTAATTAAGAGTGTTAAGGAGGGAGGAGGGAGCAAAAACAATCTAAGGTCTGTATTTTTAGTTTTTTATGTTAAAATAAATAAAATCTTGCTTACGTTTGTAGGTTTGGTTTAACTGTCTCAAACAGTTCTTGAATATTTGTTATCAGCATCACAACATTTTAGCAGGACTTCCTCTCATTTAAACATTTTCCGTCAAAATTCCGCAATGCTATAACAGATGTTCAAGAACTGTTGATATCACCATGTGTAGACAATTAAACTAAGAGTGTCCTTGTGGGTACTTCACTTCCATACCACCTTGAGAATGTCCTTGTGGGTACTTCACTTCCATACCACCTTGAGAGTGTCCTTGTGGGTACTTCACTTCCATACCACCTTGAGAGTGTCCTTGTGGGTACTTCACTTCTATACCACCTTGAGAGTGTCCTTGTGGGTACTTCACTTCCATACCACCTTGAGAGTGTCCTTGTGGGTACTTCACTTCCATACCACCTTGAGAGTGTCCTTGTGAGTACTTCACTTCCATACCACCTTGGGTGTGTCCTTGCATACTGACCTGATGAGCGGTGTTGCAATTAGGGCATAGGAAGTTGGCGCAGTCGGCGCAGCGAGCCACTGCCTTCTCCTTGGTCTTGCAGCTGGTACAGAGCACCGCCATGCTCTGTATGGCTGACATGTCCAGAAGGTTGGTGAGTACATAGTCACACGGCAGCGAGCTGGCCCCTTTACCGCAAACCTGCGACACAGGTCCAACTCAACAAACTACATGTACCAACGGGCTATGAATCAGGAAAGTTGAATTTAGAGGACGAGTTGGAAACTATTTAAGAAAAACCAGCCTCGATACAACCGACCGGGATCAAACCAGGGTCTCGTCATCAGCAATCTAGTCTAATGCAAGAGTAGCGGCTTAGCTCAAGCAACCATTGAGGCAAATTTCTTATTTTCAATTTCGAATAAAAACTATCAAAGATAAAACTAAATAAATTTCTGAGGTTTCTATGTTTAGAATTTACTTTTCAGTTGCTTCTTAAAAAAGATTTTAAAATTAATATTACTATTTAAATTACAATAAATTGAAAAAACAAACTATTTATGTTTTTTATATTTAAATTAATAAATCTACCATGATATTCTATGCACAGTAACTAAGAGAAACGTGGAGTCAATTAACATTTAAACTTGTATAACCGAGCTTACCAGAGTTCGGACTAATTGGTAACAAATGATCGGCAAAACAGCTGCTCTACCCAACCCTAAAAAAAGACTCTGTGGTGTATGCCCTCAATTGAGCCGTACCGACCAAGCGGCCACCACTGTTAGAGATAATAGCGCCAACATTTGCGGATGGGGGTGTCATGTGGTCAGCACAACAGCCCCCGCCTCTCCCCTGGCCATTAATCTCAGTTTTCTATACCAGAGCTGCTACTTATTTATTCAAGTAGCTCCTCATGAAGCTGAGTTTGACCTCGTTTCACAGACAACATGGAAGTGCCGAAGATGGAACCCAGGATCTGTAGCCAAGAATTCTGACCACTAGGCCATAGAACACTGAAATTAACCTGGACACACACACACTAGCTAGCATACCTTGGTGTCCTGACGGCAAGTGGGGCACTTGATTGTCGTCTCTCTCTTACTAGAGTCTCCACCACCGTCGATGAGCATTTTGTCCAGGCACCCCTCGCAGAAGACATGTAGACACGACAGCACGCGAGGACTGCAGTACTTGTCACTAGGACACAAAACCAGTCCACACTTAGAGTGTATCACCGACAGTTGTTTCTGTTTATTGCATTCATAATATTTCTAAATATAAATTCTAGCAGCCCCCAACAAAGGCATATTTAAAAATACCTTTAGGTAGCAGTACGTAATATTGGTGTCCCCGTGTAATTGATGTGTCATCAAGATTTATTACCTTTAGGTAGCAGTACGTAATGTTGGTGTCCCCGTGTAAGTGATGTGACATCAACATTTATTACCCTTAGGTAGCAGTACATAATATTGATGTCCCCGTGTAAGTGCTGTGACAACATTTATTACCCTTAGGTAGCAGTATGTAATATTGGTGTCCCCGTGTAAGTGCTGTAACAACATTTATTACCTTTAGGTAGCAGTATGTAATATTGATGTCCCCGTGTAAGTGATATGACAACATTTATTACCTTTAAGTAGCAGTACGTAATATTGGTGTCCCCGTGTAAGTGATGTGACAACATTTATTACCTTTAGGTAGCAGTATGTAATATTGATGTCCCCGTATAAGTGATATGACATCAACATTTATTACCTTTAGGTAGCAGTACGTAAAATATTGGTGTCCCCGTGTAAGTGATGTGACAACATTTATTACCTTTAAGTAGCAGTACGTAATATTGGTGTCCCCGTGTAAGTGATGTGACATCAAAATTTATTACCTTTAGGTAGCAGTACGTAATATTGGTGTCCCCGTGTAAGTGATATGACAACATTTATTACCTTTAGGTAGCAGTACGTAATTTTGGTGTCCTCGCGTAAGTGATGTGACAACATTTATTACCTTTAGGTAGCAGTATGTAATATTGATGTCCCCGTATAAGTGATATGACATCAACATTTATTACCTTTAGGTAGCAGTACGTAAAATATTGGTGTCCCCGTGTAAGTGATGTGACAACATTTATTACCTTTAGGTAGCAGTACGTAATATTGATGTCCCCGTGTAAGTGCTGTGACAACATTTATTACCTTTAGGTACCAGTACGTAATATTGGTGTCCCCGTGTAAGTGATGTGACATCAACATTTATTAGGTTTGTTTGTCACCACATCTTAATACCCGTTTGGGTTGTACTCTTTATCTTATGAACTAATTAGGCTAACATGTTAGGGATGAGGAAGGTTGTATTAGAAAAAGTGTACACACATTTGCACAGAGGGAGTGTGTAAAACCCCTCTCGTAGCACCCGACCAGCATTCTAGCCTCTATTTCCCAGTCATTGGCAGTCCAATATATTGCGTGAGTGATGCCTTAGACTATGTGGTCACCAAAGTGGGTTTTACTGGTTTAACATATGATTAACAAAATCTCTCTATTTGGTTTGTGGTTTATGCGGAAAAGGGCAATTAAAAAAATAGGCTAGGCATGTTGCGAGCCAAATTAATTTCCGGAACATTATGCGAATGAACATTTCTTTTGAGTTCTTTAGTTGAGCGATTCAGGTATTGTTGAGGCACAACGTTGGTGCCTAATCTTGATAGTGTCCATTGTGAGAGTTTTTGAGTTTTCAAAGAAAATCATCCTATTAACGTACGATCTATGTTGTATTGAATAGTCTTGAGGATCCTAGGAAGGATCTTTGAGTTTCATTTAGCACACACTCCTGATCTATAACTACTTCCAACTCAAGTCTTGCTAGGTCCTTGGGATCCCAGTTCTACCAACTACCAATGATCTTCAAACACCATCTATTAGCCCTAATGAAAGTAAATACACAGTTTGAAGTTGTCAACATTTTAAATACATTGTTTGCGTCACTTGTTTTAACCTTGTTTAGCAAAAGTTAAAGCATGCTGAGAAACAATTTGCTACTTTTGGCGATAATAAAAGGCCAGCATAGATTTATTAGTCAAATGATTGAAATAACTAACTTCACATGTGATTTAGCACCTACTATAATAAAATGCCAGGTAACGTAGAGTTCTGAACTTTAGTAGAGGAAGAGAAAATATTAAAACAGTTGCCAGTCAAACACTGCACCAAGAACATGTTGACAATGTATTACTTCTGACCTTTAATCGGGGGCGTCCGATTTTCACTTGTTCGCATTCGCACCCTTGCCAACGTAATTGTCAAGGGTGCAAGTCAAGGTGATGATGAATGAGTAAAGAATTCAAGGAGAGACCAACCGTGCACCTGGCAGGATGTGCCTAGCTTTACATCTCGAATGCCTAGGTAGGCCCACACTAAATATGGCAGTGTTCGCTTGGTCAAGGACGAGACCAAAGAACAGTACCTTTTAGGCCAATTTAAACAAAAACTTTGAAAATCACGTATACTAGTATTACTCACAAAAATGCATAAAATCCAATGATAGGACTAATTTACTTAATTCAAGATTATATAAAAAACTTGGTTATAGTGAACAATTCAAAACCAAACTCACTTAGGTGACGCAGGGACACTTAATCTCGCCGAAAAATGTGTAAACAATTGAGGCTTTACCGATATTATCGTAGAGCCGATTAATTCCCAATAATATGTTGTAGCGGCCACACTTCGCTCTTTTACAACAGACCAATTTCTTGAAAATGGTCAATTAATTGTATCTATGGTTTAAAAGTTGTGTCATTAGAAGACACACCCAAGAGGAAAAGGTTGCTGTGGTTAGGTCATGTGATGAGAATGGAGGACAGAACGCCTTACAGAACAAAGAGAAGGGTAGGTGACGACGGAGAGGACGTGGAGGTTAGAGGAGTGGTTGAGAGATCGACAGGAATTGAAGAGGATGTACCAGACGACCCGCAGAGGCGGAAATGTTGGATGATGATGATGATTTTTAAATGACTTGACATCCACTAACAATGTCACACTAGCATCCATTAGAACTAAACTGAAAATGTAGTAGAGCAAAAACACCCAATGGAAGACAAATACTAAAATAAAGTAATAATATAGCATACTATATTAAGATTCCTTCCCAAACTAGCTCAACCGTCCACTAGCCTTGTTAACGTTCCATTCGTTAATATATTTTAATAGCAATTAATATCCACAAAATTAATGATGTGACTTTCATATAATAAGGCATTATGGATCAAACCTGTTGGTCTAGTAGAGTCCGTTCCCGATAGGTTTTTACCCGGATGACAGTTTAGGTTTTGTGTTGCCAACACTGGTAAGAGATCACTGTTTTGTTACAATTGATAAGTTTTTTTAATTGCCTGTTATGTGTCACATTATTTGATTACATTTAATAATTTGTTTTTTTGATGGCTCTCCCCGCAGATCTGTCCTCAGCAATCTTCTTCATGAATTAATATTTCTCTTTGAATAGTTTTGTTTTTATACTTTAAAATCTAATGATAAAACTCTTTTTGTTGGATATTTTAAACATAATTAAACATACTTATTCTTAGTTTTGCAACATTACTGACTATGTGTAATAAAGTTCATACATCAATACCTTTTAATACAGACATCGTATTTACTTGGAAAAGGGAAAATACTTGTCTTTTTTTTACATGTAAGAAAGTATTTTATGATCATTTTATTGTATTTTGAAATATTTAACTAAATCAAATATTTTAATCCACCGCGTGGGTGCATCATTGTAAAGAACTTGTTTCCGTCATGTTCAATCATATGGTTTAGATTCGTCAGTCGTCATTTTGAAGCTATGTTCGTTAGAAGTTTTTGTGAAAGTGGTGTTAATATTTTTCTAAGGGGAATAAAACTATAAATAAACTTTGTGTCCGACCTCAAATAAATATATAAATAATATTGGCCTAAATTACTGTGGTTAACTATCACATTAATATATTACCATCTGTTTTCATTACAGTCATCCAAAGTGATATATGTCAGCTGTTGGCGTAGTGATATATTAGGGATTACTTCTAGTAACATTTCGAGCTGTCATCCAGGTAAACTCAAGTAATAAATGTACATTGTTAGACCCCTACATCTCGATTTTTTTTTCTTTCACCGAGTCTTACTACCCGTTCGAGTTATACACTGACTTTGAAATTGTATCGAATTGTTTAAATATTGGAAATATAAAATTTAAAATAAATATAATTAGAGTAACATTGGACTCGGCGTTTCCTTAGAGTATTATGATAGTACTTAATTTTTAATGATTTACTAACTTAAATAAAGTACAGTTAGTCACATGATAGGTTAAGGTGTCATTCTCGCAATATACTGGATTGACAATGATGGGAAGCTCAAATTTGAATCCTGATTGGGTGATTTTCTTATTGGTTTTCCACTCTCCCCACAAATGCAGGAACATTTACTCTAGATTGAACCGTCCTCAGCCCTAGCATATCAGCATAATTAACATGTGTGTGTTTTTTGGACGTGCCCATTGTTTTAAAGTGTCTCAAGGAAAATGTGACCTAGTATATTCCAAGCTTTGCGCCTTGATTTGTCGGGACTAGCGAGGTTTTGAGAGAGTGCCAAACTGTCGACCACATGACTAACTTACCTGCAAATAATGCATGTTTGATCCCGATCATCTGAGAGACTAGAGTCCTCCAAAGATCCACTGCCTCCGAACCCATCTCCAAATAAATTCCCATTTGTTTCAATAGTTGCATTTATTTCCATTGTTTAGGTGATTGACTATTTTCAGGGATTGAAAACTTAGCCAGGTAAGTAACAAGTTTCAGAAAACAATATTCTCCACCTGAAACACATCAACACGAATCACAAATAAACTTTAATGTGAAATAAAAATATTTTACAAATGTCCTTGAAACAAGTTGGGTAGTCTTGCCAGCGTAGTTGGCCTGTCTAAAAGATAATAAAATCGATTAGCAAAAAATACATCGAGTACTGTACGAGTTAATTATGTTAATGTTCATGTTATCCCCCGATTGTTAACATATTATTAGAGATCATATTACAATGCTATGCTAGATTCGGTAACCCGTGTAACAAACAAGCTATGCTACATGAATTTACGAAAAGTGCTAGTTAACGTAACATTCCATTTAACAATAAGTAATTACCTACTTTTGGAAGCAATTGGAAAACAATGACTATGCGGCAGGGTTCCCCTGTAATGGAGACATCTTGAGCACTTGTAAATATGTAAATGGTGATTAGTATTACGAAAAATCACTTAAATAGTAATTTAAATATTTTCACAAGTAGTTTATTGCAGCCATTGCAAATGGCGCGAATCTTGAGTATATTCACAAATAGAAGCTTATCGATTTTATATTTGGATATTGGTTGGAATAATGAAAAATTATTTTTAAAATCTATTCATATTTATTTGAAAGGTAAAGTGGATTACTGAAAGTTATAATACAACTAATTTAGAAATTTAAGTAGTTTCGCTGTTGATTATATGCGCCTAATCACTTAATCACTCAAATTTGGAAGCTTCGTGAACCACGAAAGAAGATAGATAGTCTTCATAGGGGTAGTTAATAACATTTTTCTAATTATTGAATAATGGGTGCAGACCACCTTTTCTTGAAGCATCTTAGCATTTCCTATATTTTAAAGGAATAGAATGAAGTTGACAAAGCGATTATTTAAATGTAAAAATACGAAGAGCAGAAACATCCCACTACTACTAATAACTTTCCAATTAAAAAAAATCATTTAGATCTTCAGTTTTAGCTTGACCTAAATATTAAAGATCCTCAAAGAACAACCTTAGTATTTTAGAGAATATAGTATTATAGTATTTTAGAGATATAACGGTAATAAAAGATTATTAGTTTACTCACTTGTTGATTTGATCATGAATTTATAATATTGTGCTATGGGCAGGCCTAGAAATGCACTGTATTACAATAATATTGCTTAAAAATATGATATACTAGTTTTAAATAATAATAAAAATATCAATTTTTAACAAAACTTCATAGTTTTAGCGATTTAAATATCGAACCTATACAACATAGGTCCAAAGATGACGTCACTTATTGTGCTGCGCAGAGCTAGACAAATTCTAGTACATGACTTGCGCATGCTTTATGTACTAAAGTTAGATTACTTTCAACGAACTTAAATAATTTCCTTCATTTTATTATTAGACCATTGTTGGAAGCTGAAATTAAATAATTTTATGGGAGGTTTTGGCTTGGTGATAATGAAATAAATTCAGTAAGAGCAATAGTTGAATTATCAATAACATGATTTCGTGTTATTTAAAATCAATATACGGAACTGTCTTAAGATAACAAATCACTAAAATATCTAATAGTATCCACTCAATATTAAACTGTTAAAATTACTCTTGTATATATATTTCATGTTATTTGGATAAAAAGTTCTTATTTACCGAATACATCATCCTGTTTAACTATCTAATAAAGTGATTTATATGTACTCACCAAATTGTTGTAACGATTCACAATATTTTCTAATAGATTAAATGAAGAATCAAATAAAGCTTTTGAGCATAAATAAATGAAGAAGATTTTGCTCACTGGTCCATTCGACCTGATAGTTGCAAGCAATGTAACTCTTTAAAACATTGAAAATAACATTTCAATAATACATTTCCATCCCATTATTTGATTGAAAAATTATATTGAAAATAAAAGTATAGCTTGAAAAGTATTAACATTTGCAATTAATTCATTCAAATTATACTTCAACAATGGCCACAGCTTAGTAAAAACATCTAGTGAAGTGAATTATTTTATCAACATAAGGACAGGCCCCAACTAGCGATTCTAGTGGAAGATGTAACAAGTTTACTTACTGACAAATACCTACTATAATATAAATGCTAGTAGATTATTCACATAAAGTGTATCCGTGGCTTAGTTCAACGTTTGACCATTACGTATCCCTGCTATATTTTAGAGTTTACATTGGATTCAGAACAAACTAAAAAAATATAATATTATAGTTATCGTATGTATTAGAATTGTGTATGGAAATCAGTCGCGCACACAGAGAAAGTCAAGTAGGACAATCTATCTTTCCTTCCCTCCCCCCTCCTTTTAAGATACCAAATAATTGTAATAAAAGCTTAAATTATATTACGTTTAACTGTAATAAAGATCATACATTTAATTTTAATGCAAGCCTTATGACAAAATATCCTAAAGTTATAATAATGTACACATTAAAAGTGTCCGTAAATTCTATATTTGTAAAAAATAAAGATATAATATTTTTAATACATTCATGGACTCTCTCTTCCCTTTTTCATAAAGCAAATTTACAGGTACACCCCTGGTAAGAATAAAACATTTATTAATTAACTGTCACTCCAAAAATAAATCTTTACATGCACGATAAATAATTTAAATGGTCGGGAATAAAAAGTAAAGTAATATTTTTGAAGTGTGAATTAATGAGCTATTGCGCTAGAGAGTGAGTAAATGGTTAAGTGAAAAATTGTAAAATTGGTTAAGTGAGTAGATAAAGAGTTATTTATTGAGCTATGAATGTATGAGGGACTTAATTAGTGAATTATTAAGTAGATTAATGATTTAATGATCGAAAAATGGGATGAGGGGACAAGGAAGAGTATGGTTTGTTTGAGTAATTGAGTGTTTTCAAATGAATATTCAGCTAATGTTATTTAACATTAGCAGAAGTACCATTGGAAACGCTTTTATTTGCATCAAACAGACAAAAAAAAAATATTTTATTTATTCCAACCCAGTTTGTCGTTAATTAAATGTAATATGATCCAAATTTTAAAATTCCTGCTTTAATGTGCACATATTCGTGCACAGGGGTTACTAATTTTAAAATGTCGGAGCTCTGCGTGAGATAGATATTGCATAATGATCATGACAGACTCTTCATTTTATTAATATAGTTAGATTAATAAAACATAATCATTATTGTCTATTTTCTATTTATTTTGGTATCCGCCTGTGTTTGTATGTTTGTCTTAGTATCGTGTGATTTACATATATATGTATCCTAGGATGAATCCACGTGTACTTATAATTAAATAAACTTTTGTTTACTAAGAGATTTACCTTTGTTTATCATGAAATCAATCTTTGTTTATTATGAGATCAATCAGTGCCTATCATGAGATCCACATGAAATAACTTTTACCAGCATTAAAAATAAATTTTTAAGTAAAAATTTGCTATAAATTGGGAAAAAGGGCACAATTTTTTTTTCTTTCTCATCATCCATCTAATTACCACGTCGAATCTTAGAACTAATCATTATTATTTAATATAATTAATAGTTTTCTGCCTAATGGTAGGTCATCCATCACATGATGGCTCTCCACACAGATCTGTCCTCAGCAATCTTCTTCATGAATTAAAATTTCTTTTTGAATAGTTTTGTTTTGATACTTTAAAGTCTAATGATAAAACTCTTATTGTTGGATGTTTAGAGGAACTATATAGAATTATAAATAATTTAATAAACGTTTTACAAACACACAGATTCACTTATTAATGTCTCATTTTCTTTGTGGACTTCACCTGTCACAAATTGTGATGCTCTTGCACGCCAGCAAGCTGTCATATAACCGGCTATATAACAAAACAAGACAAAGTTCAGAGTATGTAATTTAACTGCTGGCGTGTCAACATGTATATAATCTAACATTTTAGTAAGAAATATCTACTCAAATGGAATTTATAATATATAATTACTATACCTGTTTCTATTAGGTGTATTCATAAATAACTCTGTACCAGACAAATATAATAATAAACGTTGATGTGGTTGTTTATTTTTTTAAATAAAACTTTGTAAAGCTATCTTCAACTCCTTTAATTTAAGCTCTTATAAGTACGAGTATACTCAAATATAAATATTTTTTAATTACAACGTTTAATTATTATGTCAGTATAATATATTTTTTCATACATGGTACCTATATAGGCTAATCTATTTTAATTATCCTTAAACAAATTCGATTGACAGTTCTATTAATATGAACTAGTAAACAGATTCATTAATTAACTTCTTAAGAAACTCGAACGTTCTTGGCCGCCAGAACACCAGCTCGCCGTTTAATCCAAACCTGAAGCCTAACCTCCCTCAAATTATTTTCACGGTGTCATCTCATCGACGTTTCAGCCTACCAAAGGGTCTTGTTCCTTCGGGTTTTCAACTAAAATTTTAAGTAGACGCCTGTCATCCCCCATATGTGCCACATAAACGAACTAGTAGTTCAATAAGCACAATACATAAATTCTCAACTAGAAAGTATTTTAAAAGATATTTTTTCGCGAGTTTTTGTTTCTTTAAAAAGCGGATAAAAATGGTTAAACAAGTGAAGACAATGTCTTTGATTATAAAGACGATGCAAAGGATCGGCGTCTTCGACTATTTTGAAAACGACAAACCTCGAAATGTATGGCTGACCTACCTTTTCATATCTAAAGCGATCTACTCCATGATATGGATCTACACTTTGTACCTCAACAGGGAGGACATTGAGAAATTCACTTTTGGGGTATTTTACCTCATGACCTGCATGAACTGCCTGGTGAAACTTACCCATGTCATCACTGAAAAGACCCTCGTCTATAATCTTGTGAAATATTTTGACGATGAACTGGCACCGACTGAAGACCAATACGAGATCCCCGACCATCTGTCAACGCCGGGGGCTGAGAAGAGGATGAACAAGTTTGTCATCAGCCTGATGACGACCGGGTTATTGGTCTCCTTTACTTACTGCACTGAGCCTCTGTTCGAGTGGGACGAGCACTCAGCAACCCTGCTGAGGAATAAATCCTGTTTCGATATCATCCAAGGGGGTCTACCTCTGAAGAACTGGTGGCCGTTCGACACAACAAATCCCAGTGTGTATTTGATGACATACGTATTTCAGTCCATAGTGGTAATCTCCTTGATCATGTACTACATGATCATCAACGCCATGTGCTACTCCCTCATATTCCACATCACGCACAGGTTCAAGATCCTGCAGTTCCTGTTGAAAAACATTCGAGAAATATCCACTAAAAAGGTGCATGCTAATTATCAAAGATTGAGTGCAAATAGCACCAAGACATCACTTCTTCAGGATGACGTGGAACATAAATTCGTCACAATTGACAGCTCTGGTAAAACCATCTCCTTCGGCCACGTAGAGAGTCTCGCCGATACTGTTTGGGAGGTAGATGACGTGGTGATGTCAATGGAGGAAGAACATTGCTTGACGGAAACTGCCGAGATGCAGGTGTCTGGAATGAAAGAGTTTACACTGGACCTTAAACGAGAAATAGATGAGCAAATGCTTCGCGATTTGAAGACTTTCATCATTTATCATCAAGATTTGTTGAGGTACGATTGATTTATTATGTTCGATCTTTGATTGTTTGATCTAAGAATATGTTTTCCAGATCAAGCTTATGTTCATTAAGTTAAATTTGAAGTATTAGCCAAATTATACATAATATATTCATTATTATTTCAATGCATGCATTTAGTTATATGAATACTGCTAACGTTATAATCACTACATTGATTTTGCATGCAGCTTTAACTTCGTTTATTTGAGGTTTGTTTAATGTTTGTCTAGATTCTGCAAAGGTCTGGAGACGCTAATGAGCCCTATATTGTTGGCAGACCTTCTCGACATATTGATAGTTTTTGTCGTGTCCGGCTTTCAACTTTCATTGGTGAGAAGTATTATCTTGTAATTATTAATGTTCTTACATAGCACTCAGATTTATACCGTATCTTACAAGCAGAAGGTTGACATTTTTATTGAGTAAAATAAAATGTTCAACTAAACACAGTTATTATTTTCTTCCGTGAGTACCACTAGGCCTCAAAGAGACTACTGTGGTCCAGTGGCGTATTCTGAGAAAATAATAGGTATTTTGTACTCTAAAAGTTGCAGGGAAGATTTAGGGGCTGGGGAACCTCAACCACCGTTGTTTAAGAACGTCAAAGGATTATTTCAAGGAAAATATTTGAAGATATGTGCCTATATAAAAGTGGGTAGTAAATAGTTAATTACTCTTATTTGACTGCACATTAGTTATTTTTTCACAACAACCATATTAGGCTGGGATTACATTCATGCACAACGCAAAACTGATAGTAAATAGTGCCTAGCATTCAGTGCACAATTCCTAAGTTAATTACATTGTTTTACAATTAAACGTAGTGTAGAAAGTCTTATTTCAATTATCTTTTATTAATAGAAAATGGCCTAGCCTCTTTTCAATACTAGATTATGTCTCCAAAAATATTTCATTAAAGGTTTCATTCGTTCTTAAAACAACTGTATCTTTTTAAACTTGACATTAACTAAATTTAAAGTTTGTCCGTATTATTAAACCAAATTCTATTTTTATTTGATTCCAATTTTATTATTGTTTATTAATATTTTAGTATATTTACATCTCAATAGCAGAATATGGTATCTCTTCTATATTTTCAATCATATAAACAATAATAGTTATTGATGCTAATACTGAAAATTATATCAAACCAGTATGGCAACCATAAAGCATTTCTAACATGAAGATGAATACATAAGCTAATTATTTTTATTTGCTCGAATAATGGCGTTTGATTAACTAGATCCTCTTCTCACATTCTCACTGACTGATAAGCCTCAAGTCCAACTATTATCTATATAACATTCCATAAATACCAAATAAAAAGTTGAAGTTAAATCAACTTTATGCACTCTTCCCTATATTTCGATTATAAACTTTATCAATAAAAATACTGTATTCCAATTTCTTGCGCACTATGTGCTATACACTATTCGCTATTAAATATGCGCTATGCATGAATATTAGCTCAGTCTCTCTCACATAATCGTTTTCCATGTTTATTTATTTTAATTACATGAAAATTTGGCTGTCAACGGTTTATTTTCTAGCAGAGTATAAACAGCCACAGAAAAAATAACTATTTTTGATTGTAAAACAAAAATTTAATTTGACTTTACATTTCCAACATTCCGAATTAGTAAATTCTAAACTAAGCGTTCAATACTGTACTTCGAATTCTTAAGTTAAAGTCATATGTTCCAAGTAAAAACATTATTTCTCGCGAGTTTAAGTTTTTAATTGTGTAGCCAGTTTAGGAGTTGCTCCAAGTCCATTTTTCTCAGACAGCCGGAAATATTGCATAGCTTACTTTGTTTGCTATTTGGAATACAAAATATTTGTTTTAATCACTGTTGAACTACTATTACCCGTACTTTGTTAGCAAATAACAGGATCATTGATATTCTATTTTCAAAGCATTTATGTTTTGAATATTTTTAAAACGATAATTTACACTTAAAATGGGAGAATGTATTAAACAAAAATGGCGTTGCGATGAGTTGTAGATATGTTTTATGTTTTTAGACCGGAGGAAGTCAATCTCACATCTTGACCGTCGAGAATATATTAGAACTGGGGAGTATGATATTCCTGGTATGTTATTTCATCACAGAGCTAGACACACAGGTAATTATTCACCTTTAAATTATTATGCTATTGTGCGTAATAAATATTGACGTGATTCGTCATATATATATATATATATATATAAAGTAGCGAGGCGTCAGGGTAGGCAGGATAAACCCAGCTATCTCAAAAGATTTTTGAAAAAAGAGTGAAAACATCCCTTTACATAAAACAGATGTAAGATTGAAATGTTAGTAGATAGTATTTTTTTTAAAAGCGTAGTGACATGCTAGCAAGAGCGTGAAGGGAATGTGTCAGTGTTTTTTTGCAAGTTAAGCTGATGTCTTTCCGTCTAGCGCACATAGAGAATCAGTCCTGCGGGGAGTTATAGAGGGTAATGCGCGCGCAACTGTTCGTCTCAGCCACTGAAGGCGACCAGTAAGCCGGCTATCCCCGACTCGTGAGCGCTACATTCTGTGCATATGTAGTGTGTTTCGGTTTGTTTCAGTGTAAATTAGTTTAGGTTTGTGATTGTGACTTGAGTTTTATTATATTATTGAGTTGTTTTAAATTTTATATTATAATACATTATATCAGTAATGTTTTAAGATTTAATAGGAAAAAATGGGAGACGCTGTAGACGTCAACAATGACTCTTTCAGTTCAGTTGACTTTTTGTTAAACAATTCTACTGAGGCTTTGTCTTTTGAACGAAAATTGCATTTGAAAGGAAAAATAGCAAGACCAAAATTAGATATTTCACAGAAGGTATGGCAAAAAGTTTTTAAAAATATTATTATTATCATTAGTAATAGTAGTAGTATTAGTAGTAGTAGTCCCATTGACATAGTTAAGTGTGCTCCTTTATGAGTGTTCATGACTTCGTGTACTCAAAAATTTGTTAAAATATGTATTTCTATGCAGGGATAATCTAGTTTAGGTTGTTACTACCGTTAAATGTGCCGTTAGTTTTTTTTAGCCAATATGTGTCTATGCCTATGAGCTTGTGTTGTGACCTACCCCCAACATTATCCCACACAAATAACACATAGAGGTAAGCATAAGAGAGTTATACATTTATTTCCAGAAAAACATGGTACAGCTCAATGAGGGAGAGGCACTTAAGAGTAATAGCGTTAACCATAAGCCAGATGGGCTACAAGGCACAAGGGTCACCGCCAAGGCCTGATGGGCACTAAAACAATAGCAAACACCAGGCAGCCCCATATACTTAGACGTTCCAAAATGGCGTAATCAGAGAATGGCATTAAAGATCTAATAAATTGGTCTCCTGATACACAATAATAAATGCCTATCAACAACATGGGCAGAGAACCAACACCTGCCCAACATTCAAAACATTAGGTGAGTCAAGAGCTCAAGTCCCTAACCTAAACGATGATATCGAAATTAATATGATACTTGACATAATATAAAGTCTAAGGTTAAGTAAGAATACCTAAATGATCTAATAACAAACGGAGCACCTTCCGTGGATATAAGTACTGGGTGGCCCGCGGCCACACATTTAACAATCATATGCAAAGAAACAACAATAAACTAGCCTAACTTTAACATCCAACAAAGTGTCCGTACAAGAATTAATCTCTCCGCCGTCTCGCGGCTCCACATTTAACCAACCTAGGTAGGAAAACAAGGCGGCAAATATAAACTATTTGCGGAAATTAAAGATACAAACAATATTAATGGAGACCAAGTTTTCATTAAGTAAACATTGCCATAAAGGCAAGGACTGACGTATCCGATCGTCGCAATAGATATTAATCGTAGATATATAAATTGAATTTTGAAAGATAGAAGTTTTAAAGCCAAAATGAATTTAGAAAACAGCGATGAGTCTACATAATAGTTAGGCTATTTACCTTGAAAGCCCAGAGTGTAATGTGTGTCCCTACTCTGGGCTCCAACCATTATATATCCTGTGATAACAATGTGTTCTCAGTGCGCGGAGTAAAAGGGGGAGGAGGGGGTTCGAGAACATTCTAGATAACCTACGAGCATTGGTCACAAACACAAATACAATCCATAGAAGTTTAAAACGCGCCTGGCAGCGCGTGCAGCTCACGCTCACCGCCGTTAGCTAGTCTCTTGTTCACTCGGAAGAAAGGAGGGGGGGGGGGAGCTCTCCCAACACTGCCAGCAGTGAGACTCGAACTCCAGTTTAGTTGAATGTGGATTTTGTGGTGGAGTGTAGACTAGTCGGAACGAGTCAACTGGGGCTGGCTTGGTGAGTGATACAACTTCTTCTATGTCATGGTGTAACAAGGTTACAGTGTAACAGTTAAGTCATGTTCTTAGTTATAGTTATAGTTATTGTTAAGTCTAAAACTGGCTAATTATTTTTATAAACCTGTGTACTCTGACAAAATTATCATCACCTTCACCACTGTGTGTATATAAAAGCAAAAGGGTGCCAAATAGTTCTAAAACAACTTATTCAAAACAAACAAATAAGGAAAAAAAAATCACAATTTCTGACAGTTTCATCTGTCGTCACTCTGGGGAAATAAAACATAGAGTACGTCCACCTCTATGGTCGAATGGTTAGTGTGATGGCCCCCTTGTAATTATTATATTAATTGCATAGACATTCTGGTATGTAATAGAAGAACAAACCTTAAGTTTTTGGCTGTCTCACGTAACTTTTTGTGTCTCCACTTTTTTTTTAATTTCATAAGGCTAGACAAGGGTGAAGTTTGGGACGGGGCACAAAGTTAATATGTTTTAAAGTAGATGGGTGCGTAATGCTAAAGTTTGGGAACCTGTGATATAAGTTGAGTGTTTGGAGCCATTCTTTGTTTTAATTCTGGTTGGAAGGGCCATTTAGAAAATACAATTTTTTATCTGCCAACATTGATAACATTTTACTATATCATTATTATTATTATTATTATTATTATTATTTTCATTAGCATTAAAATGTTCTTATTTATTGATTCAGACTCTGGATGAAATTTCATATACTAATTTTTATTTATTCATAAAATTATTTTGGCAATAGATAAACCATATTATGTATATTATAATATTGTATCTATATACACACTTTATATATATATATATATATATATAAGACAAGATATACAAATACATATATATAATGTTGTATCTTGTAATGTGATTGTGTGTTTGATTTGTCACAAGAGCGCCCTAGTGAGCGAGGCGGCGTATGAGAGCGATTGGGTGGAAGCGTCTCTTCATTTTAAAACCTCTTTGGCCGTCATTATGATACGCTCTCTCTCACCGGTCACGATCTCTATGGGGAAGTTCGGTCCCGTCAACCTGGACTTGTTTTTATCGGTGAGTGTTCACACATTTTGTTGCTAAAGTCTGTTTCATGGTGATCGTATAATTTGTTATTAACCAAAAGGGCTTATAGTCAGAAGATAATATGCCACCCTAAGGGTAACAAGGGTGATTCAAATACCCCGCTGAGGTTTAAATCTACATGCCACAACCACTTGGATCGAGGGAAATCAGTTAGTCAAACATTCATAAACAAAATGCTGGCTCACCCAATATATATCATAAAACCATAAAAGCAATTATGTTATTAGTCATAATTAATATATATATATTATTAGCTAAAATAGTTAGATGTTATATTTTTATTAAAAAATCATTTTTAACTTATTTTTAACATAAATAATTATTTTTCTAAATATTAAATAACGGTTTTTATCTGAGAAACCCCCAGAGCCTTTGTGAGCACCTATATTCACCTAAAAGACGGACCATGTCCTGTGGGTTTGGCGTAGCAGTTATTTCTGGATGTAAACCGATCATTTTAACCAATTTGAAGGTATTGTTTGATTTGTATTCGATTGGACGTCATTTCGTCTATCTACATTTACGGATCTCTGTACGATAACTGTAAAATGCGTAGAACAATTTTAACGAAATTGGATTGGGGCATTCTCTGAACCTAGGCTGACAATGTATTGTAAACTTCAGTTACCTTGAAAGGTAAGCAGTCTTAACTTGACCTATTACTCATCTTATAAGTCACATCATAGTGCAATCCGTCAAGGTAAACTTGCTATCTTTCGAGGTAAGTGGAGTGTACTATACATAGTTTTTCAATCTGGTTATCTGTTAAGTATGGCGGCCAATTGAAAGGTTTTTGAATATGAATATATAGCTCATCTCAAGTGATTTAAATTTCAAACTCTAAGCAATAGATCGCGTACCATGTCCTATATCCTAAGGCTGTTTTTTTTAAATTTTGACTTATAATGCTATACTGACGTCTCAAGCCACGTCGACAGCTGTTATACTCTATTAATATATTGCACTACTGAATACAGTTTTTTGTTTTCTGTTTAACTTGATCCACAAAGAGAGAAATAGCTACTTCAAATCCAACGAGAAATATTAAGAGTGTAGTAACGATAATGACATGAAGGGAATGAGGTATACTGTTAAAACGGTATAACTACTACTGTAGTAATATTGTTGTAACGATAATATCATATCAAGAGCAAGGTCTATTGTTCACATTACTAGTAGGTTCTAATTGTTACTGATCAAAGGTCTACTTGTACAGTTGTTTGTGCTTGTTGGCAGGTTGTGCAAGTGTCGTATTCCAACTACGCCGTGCTACGAAGTCTCAATGGTTAATATTAACGATAAGCTACTCAACTTTTCCAAGGCTGGCAGATTGTGCTGAGATTGTGTGTTCTACACTCATATGAAATTAAAAATACACATAATAATGGTTCATTAGTAGCTACAATACATATTATTGAATTTTAATTATACTTATTATTGATTAAAAATTAATGATAATATGTAATTTTATTTCATAGAATTATTTTAATTATTTAAATCTACGTAATATTGATGATT
This sequence comes from Timema monikensis, assembly GCA_902151445.1. NCBI lineage: Eukaryota > Metazoa > Arthropoda > Insecta > Phasmatodea > Timematidae > Timema > Timema monikensis. The sequence continues at coordinate 25,717 of CABFVZ010003975.1, read as the reverse complement.
TTTTAAAATACACTAGAAAATTAATGTAATCCAAAATATGCAAAATTGGAAAATGTAAATGATGATTAATAAACTATTGTCATCTGTGTATTTAAAAAAAAATATATGTACTAACATATATTCACCTGTTTCTTCGTATTTATTTGCTTCCTCTACCAAAAACAGTTTTCAACATTTCAGTAAGGCCATTTTGTGAATAAATACCATCCGGATTCTGATTCAGGCCCTAATGTCAGTATTATGATCTCCTTGACGTTCACATAACGCGGAAGCTTCCCTTTGGACAACCCTAACGTTAAGTAAAAGTCAAGTTAACTGCTTCACGATGGCTTACACTCAAAAACAATAACCGTTACGTTTCGTGAATGTTGAGTTGATTGTGATCTCGGCACTTATTTGTTAATATTTTGTGTCCCAGAGACATGATGGCTCTATTATAGGAACTGTATACGATATATTTTGTTAGGCACATTAATTATGAATAGATACAAATGGTACTTGGAAATCTACAAACAAACAAAAACATGATTAATTATAATTAGGCTGTTAAAGTTAAAAAATGAGCAGGTGATCAATAATTTCAATAAAACATAACAATTTTATAGAAAATGACAAGAATGTGTGGTTTTAAAATATTAAAAAGAAAGAAAATTAAAATAATAGACTAACCTAACAATTTAAGATTTACTAAAATCAATTATTTGGAGCAACAATTTATTTTGACAATATGCACAAGGCAGATAAACTAGTACCTAATAATTATAACAAACAAGAATACATATAATTGTAGCAGGTCAATCAGACAAATTGGACAGCTACAATTAAATATCAATATCTTGATAATTTACGAAAGAAGGAAGTAATATTAACATATTTAAAAGTAATCTACCAAATAGTTTGTTTTCCCTGACTAGATGCAGTCAGATACAATTACGTGTCTCCCTAAAATTGAAACACGTAGTTATTAAAAAAAAATATTGCCTTTTGATAAATACTATAGCAGATATCAAAGAAGAGGTTTAACAATATTATATTTATGAATAAAATACTTTAACGAATACCCTTTGCCATTGGATGATATCGGATAAATTTACATACACTAGCCATGCTGCCTATAAGAAAATATAGTAAAGGACGTCTATATCACAAATTCTCATAAAAATAATAGCTGAGCCTAAAGAATATAATCATTCCAGATATATTTAAATAGAAGACGCTTTGGTATCTACTCACCATTTCAAGATGTTTATGGATTCGTTCGCCACATGCTAGAAACGAAAATTATTCAATGATGGCTGCCTAACTGCAGTCACACGTGCCTTCATTTACAACACCTGATCAAGTAAGAAGTATAAAATGAACTTGACCTAGTGCCCGTCAGAGAAGACTAGCGGCAGTCCAAGGACCCCTGTTTTCCCCTTTCCCCGCAAGCGACCATCCCTGGTTCATTTTCCTTTCACCCCACCTTCGTCCGTCTCTCTCTTTGTCTATATTCATGACGAGTTTATCATGCGTTTTGTATTGTTGCATTCATATCAGATTTTAGAATATATATATAGGGCTGCTCTTAGGTTCACATTATACCCATTCTACTACAACCCAGCGTCGAAGGAGGAACTTCTAAACCGTCACGTAACGAAGAAAACGATGACCATTAGGTGTTGGCCGTCAGGTCCACCACCGCCCTGGCCAGGAGTACATACTTCCATTACTTAAGTATCCTGGTTACATCGTCTAGTCCTTATGACTTAGGGTCTAGTTTTTGTTGAAAAACCTGTCTACTTAGACTTTTTTTTATATGTTCTGTGTCTATAGTCGAAGCCGACTTTTTCCTTTGTTAGTTTAATATCATGTCGAATGGACAGTTAATCCAATTCTAGTCTTGTTGACTTCAAGATTGAAAAAGTGTATTTAATTGGTTAAATATTGTGTCCTGCAGTCTGAAGAACAAGTCTCTCTTTTTTTAGATTTAGTATACCAGTCCTAGCGACTATTTTTCTCCGTATCCTTATGCTACGAGCCTTTGGCTTGGAATGCAGTAATGTCGAAGTCAAAGACTTAATAACCTCCACAAGTTCCATTTATTTATTTTGAGCTAATGTTTTTTATGACGCCGTGCACGTCATATGCATTTGGTTAATATTTGGATGGCTACAACCAGGCTGTCTGTCTTGTTTTCCATATCACAGTAGGGTTGATGGAAATCTATATTTTAAGTCGGTCAAGTAGTCACGATTCACGTGCGATATTAGCTTCGGTGAGCAACCCATGGAACTGCACTTGAGTCATAGTGGGGTCCGCGCAAATAATACCTTTGTTTTGGCCGGGTTTTTGGCCCCTATTGTTTTTTGTGTTGCTCTTAGTGTAATTGCAATTAGAATTGTTTGTACTATTGAATGCTCTGGCATTACCGAAAGGGAAAGAGACGAGCCATAGTACTATTTTGTTAACACCTGTTTATTGGCCATTGACCACTGTTATATACAGACCTTTCTATTGTGTGTCATTATCAAAAATGTTTTGAGGAGATTATCAAAAAAATCAGTCAAGCAAACTGATTAGAATTTATATGTATATCATTTTCGATAACTTTGGTTAATAACTACTTAATTGTTTTCTCCTCTAGAAAACTTCAACCTGTAGCCTGGCTCCTGTACAGCCCTTGTAGCTACAGCAAGACAATCAAATTTCTCAAACTTATAATCTTGTAACAGTATTGTAAACCTAATTATTTCTTATCCTGAAAATTGAAAAATAACACCTGGACACGGGAATCGAACCCGGGACCTTCGGCTTAATACGCCAATGCTCTTACCACTGAGCTATCCAGGATTCGTCCCGTGCCNAATCCCGTACAATTATAATATAATTGTCAATTGGCTGAAATCATGCCAACTACCGAGTCGCAGGTGGCTGCGTTGTCTGATGGCTGTGATCTTATATAATCACATGTTTATAAGCTGACGACTTCCGCACGTCCATCATAGACTCTGCCTTAAAATAAGAGTGAAGAATGACCATGGGTACGGGACGAATCCTGGATAGCTCGGTGGTAAGAGCATTGGCATACTAAGCCGAAGGTCCTGGGTTCGATTCCCGTATCCAGGTGTCATTTTTCAATTTTCAGGATATGATATCTAAGAGGTGCTATCCTCACTAAAATGCATAGATGATAGCTTCGGCTATCTGATTCATTAATATATGCAATCCCGTACAATTATAATATAATTGTCAATTGGCTGAAATCATGCCAACTACCGAGTCGCAGGTGGCTGCGTTGTCTGATGGCTGTGATCTTATATAATCACATGTTTATAAGCTGACGACTTCCGCACGTCCATCATAGACTCTGCCTTAAAATAAGAGTGAAGAATGACCATGGGTACGGGACGAATCCTGGATAGCTCGGTGGTAAGAGCATTGGCATACTAAGCCGAAGGTCCTGGGTTCGATTCCCGTATCCAGGTGTCATTTTTCAATTTTCAGGATATGATATCTAAGAGGTGCTATCCTCACTAAAATGCATAGATGATAGCTTCAGCTATCTGATTCACTATTTATTTCTGTTTTTAATAAATTTATTTATTGTCAAACAAATTATTTTTCCATTAATATGTACACCTTGTTTATAACGTTACCTAATAACTCCCATAAGGAGTGTATGTAACATAATCATAATCACATCAATTAGGTTACAAGTACACATAGACCTTCAAATAAAATATATAATAAAATAGCTTTTATTTGTTATATTAAGTTTAAGTTTTTTTATTACATATTTGGTTATGACCACGTTTGATCTTTCATGTACAAATTCCAGGCATATTGCTTTAATTTATGTTTGAACAAGTTTATATTTTGTACGGTTTTTAGATTTTCAAGTGTAGGGTTATAGTATTTGATAATTGATGACTTTGTGCTATTACAGCCATATTTAGGAGATTTATTGCAATTCATGTTTAGGTTCCCTGCTGGTCTTATGCTGTGGCTATGGTGGTGTTGGCATACCCTTGCGACAATGTGCATTCACGAGTAGAGTCAGTCACGCTAACCTTGCAACCGATATCCTGGCGTGACGGGCCATTATACTGTTTATTTACATTTTGCAGTCCACCTCGAATAAAACAAACACTCGAGGTATCTATGAAACAAGCCTGCTTCGCAACACTTTATAAATAAATAATTAACTATTGATCGCAACGGCTGTGACTGGTGGATTGCCTTACGCAAGTAATTACAAGCTTGGTTCGTTTATATATTTTAACCCCACGGCCGTCCTTAGGTACGTTTATCTGGTTACTTAGAACTTCATGTCGAAGTGACTACGGACGTTTGTTGTGATAATACATAGGATAATATATTTCTTGAGAATGTTTACGTCTGTATTTATAAATCAATTTTATTTTCAAAACTTATTATTTTAAACCCATGACCGTCTAGAATAATCTTTTGAGGCTACCTGTATTTTGTTAGCGAAACCAGTGCTTACAATACATAATGTAATTTTGTTATGTAAGTGAAATTATTTTTCAAACCACTATAGATATTACAAAAAGGAAACCAAAAGATACTTACTAAAAAAGATCTAAGCAATACAAACGCGTTAATTATTGTAAATAAAAATGATTCAAATTATTTTAAAACATAAGTAAAATAGATATGAGCAATGTAAAATAAATTTATCGAAATATAAAATGGTTTCTAACATTTTTAAATGAAAAAACCCCCAAGTGATACGTATTAATATACTTAAGCCAAATAAAAGCTAATTATTGGAATGTAATTGTTTCAAATAATGATTTAATTTACAAAAAGAAAAAGAATAATAAGATACGAAATTAGAAATAATATTATGATAGAATAAATCAATATTAGTAATTTTAATGTAGTAGTTTTTAAAACAATTTTGAATACAAAAGAAAACAAAGTAATAGACTTACTCATTAAATTACATAGGTGAAATGAAAGTTAGTAAGTGTAATGTAACAACAACCTGTCTTGTTAGTACCAGCAGTGGTCTACCAATCTCGGGATATATAGTGACGAGGTCGAGTGTAATTGTTACAGAAGGGATGAGCTGTTTGGACAGATTGAAGAACTACTGCCTCAATTCGTCCCTCCATGGCCTCCGGTTCATTGCAGCTCCGGACAGTCACTGGACTGAGAGGTAGATCACGACAGTACAGTACAGTAAGGCTCTGGTCAACATTGATAACATTTTACTATATTATTATTGCTATTATATACTGTAAGTATTGACAATATGTATTAAAAGTGTCAACCGCAGATTGAATGACTTCACGTATGAATACGTGAAAGTGTACCTGATAGCTGTTCTAACTGTCAGGTAAGAGTATTCACTGTGGCATAGTGCTGCTGCCAACACATGTGTATGCAATGTGCCCCTGACAGAGTGTTCTGGCTCTGCATGTGTGTGGTCTCCTGGTACTTCGCCGCTAAGATCATCATGAGCTCCATAGACAACTTCAACAACAACCCCATCAGCCTCGTCGTGGAGACCAGCTACCTTGACTGGAATACAGAGTTCCCCTCCATCAGCGTGTGCGAGACCAAGAACGAGGGGAAACTCAAGAAGTTCATGGACAAGTGAGTCATGATAAACCACCGGTCAAGTACAGGTGCATTTCCTCAGAGGCGGCCGTCGCAAAGCACTGCTATCTATGTTATGGAACCATTTCTTTACAGACGACAGTCATCAACTACCATACTGCTCTGAAAGAAATCTAGCCACAGTCGTTATAATAATAAACTTAATTGATCTGACTAAGTCAAGACGTTGGTCTTCTTGTCCACTTAGCCAGATATTAAATACAACTGCCATTACATTTGTTGAAAGTACAATCACATATTAATAATATACGTGTTACAATATTTAGAAATTGAATAAGATTTTTTTTGCATGTTCACTCAAAAACTCATTTAAAACTAAAATTATTTCAAGAAATCATTTTAGTTTATATGACCAGATATGTTTGGTGACTGCACTTTTCAAAAAAATGTATAGATGTCAAATGGCGAGTAGAATTATTTAAACTATACCTAAGATGGAGTCTGCATTCCATAAACAAACAATCGAAGTACTAAGTAGCTAGGTTGACGTTGCTTGCAACATGATTGGCTGGCACGAACACGTGGTGCACTTAGCTTAATAAACAACTATTACGTTAAATGAACGTTTAAAGAACGTTAAGTTAACTGTATTATTATGGCTTCCATCTAAAAACACGAGAACAGTTACGTGACGGTTGGGCACCAGAACTGGGGGTAGGGGTTGGTTTGGGTTAAGTTCCCCCCTCGGCTTTCTTACAAGGTGTAAAGCAGGGGCAAGGGTCTTGGAATAATTGTTTCGAAGTTTCTTATGATTCTCGCGACCAGTAAAATTGAACAAGATTTATTAAACGGAGCCTTTATTTAAAATTCGCATTCTCGAGATTATTATGAATCTCGAAATTTTTTTTTGTAGGTCTTATTTGAAGTCAAAAGGTTGTCCTTAAAATCCTGTTGTCAATTTAACGGACAGGACCATTCTTACCAGACGAGGAGTCCTGGGCAAACTTGGTTTGCGGGGTCCCCAGCTACCTGCCTCGTTCACCCAGCACCCTCCCAAAATTTCTACTCTCTCCCTAAATTAAAAACTTAATTTTGGTTTAATATTATTACAGTAGTTTGCACCTATATATCAATGTTCAGCCGTAAAAGTTATCAGGAAATGCTCTTAAAGATAAATACATGTAATGATTAATTATAGAAGCTGTGTTTTTATAAATATAGGGGTTGGTTTCTCCCCAACCCTTGGTTCGATTTTATTCCCCAATGAAATTGATAAGTATAAAGGTACAAAGAACAATTGTAAAAAGTTTGAATTAAATCTATTAATACGTTCAAAAGCTATCGTGACACAGACAGACAAATGCAAATTGGTGGAGTTAAAATAAAGATCTTGCTTCATTCATTCATTAAATCAAACCATACTTTTATTTGTTTCTATATTCTATATTAGATCACCTATACAGGGCGCTTTCTATTCAAGCGTACAAGCAAAAATTTCCCACCCCGACTTGTTTTTTCCCTTTGTGACCTAAGCAAGCGCACCCCCCCCCCCCCCCCCC
>CABFVZ010003975.1:0-10870 GCA_902151445.1 Timema monikensis | reverse complement strand
AAACATACATACATACATACATACATACATACATACATACATACATACATACATACATACATACATACATACATACATACATACATGCATACATACATACATACATACATATATACATATATATACATACATACATATATACATACATATATATACATACATATATATACATACATACATACATATATACATATATATATACATACATACATATATACATACATACACGCATACAAACATACATACATACATACATATATACATACATATATATACATACATATATATACATACATACATATATACATACATACACGCATACAAACATACATACACGCATACAAACATACATACATACATACATACATACATACATACATACATAGATACATACCTAATCACACCGTTCCCGTATGGGATAGGAAAGAGACTGTGACAGCTCCGTACTTAATCCATCCTCACTAACTTTCTCCACACTTCCCTTTACTTACATAATCCCTTCTCTTCAACAACATCCATACACAGAGTCATACATGCTCTTTTATTCTTAAAACTCTTAATTTTTTCCCCAATACATTTTTCTACAATATTTAGCCACTCCATTTCTTATATGGCTCACCCCTTCCTTTTCATCCACACACTCTACCTTCATATATTTGCTTTGTCACTTGATCCACACTCATTCTCTCAACATGCTCAAACCAATGTAAGACTCTTCTCTCACATTGACCTTTTGGCTAGTGGGTTATCTTTCAAACCACACTCCTTAAGTACCCATTCATTACTGACTTTGTCCATATGAGTTTTTCCACCAGTATTTCTTAGCTGTCTCATTCCAACCGCATTCACCTTGCTCTTGTGTTTCTCATGATCAACTAACACTTCAAATACATAGAACAATCTTGGCGTCAACACACTTTTATATACTGCCATATTTGCTTCTTTGGCTATCACTTCATTCGTTACAATAATAGTCCACATTCATCCAACTACTCTCCGATATACATTCACTCATCTGTCAATTTTCACATCCATCCCTCCCATGCTGCACAGATACACAAAAGCATTCACTTGTTCTAACAGTTTTCCATTTATTCCAAGCTGACAGTCATTTCTTGATCCGACCTTATCAAAATCTATAACCTTAGTTTTGAAGATCCATTCTGCCGGTCACCACATTCAAACAGTTTAATGCATTCTGCGTGTCATTTTCATTCTCAGCCATCAATACCGCATCATCTGTAGATATAATATAGCAACATTCTCACACTCGAGTCGTCGACCGGTGAGGCCTGAACGGCTGTACTACGAGGTGATGTCCATATATATATAACACATACGTAATTACACTATATTCGGGAACGGGTATTTTATGAGTAACTATACTAAAACACGAATAAATCTACAATTTAAATTAACTAGACTCTTAAAAAACTTGAATAAACACTACTATAACAAAATATAAACAATATATTTATATCAGTGAACGTTAATGAAAAACTATGACCAGATAACGAAAACAAGGAAAAATTATGATATAAATAAAAACCATCACTTTAAAGCTACTAAACAGAAAACAAACTAATAGACTCGATGGGAAGATATATAAAATCTGAGAAAATAATATTGAGCGTCCATTATACAGATCGGTGCGTTAAGAGATGGGGTAGACCCGTCGCTTGACTTCTCGACATTTATCGGTCCCGTTCCTTTGTTGGTTTCGTCCACCGAACGTACACAGTGACACTTGTCAGGAACTACACCCCCCTCGTTACAACCGTTGTCGGAAACCATTCCGATGTACGTATGCAATAAACCCGCTTAGGAAGGGCACGTGACCTGAAACGTCTCCTTCCACGATGCCTCCATCTTACATCATTCTTCCTCCTTTATTTTCTTCCATTCATCTCCTTCCCTCACACACTTTCTGTTATTTGGTCCTCACACCTCTTCCTTGTTTTTCTTTGCGATATTTTCCCTACATACTTCACCTCCATCATTCTGCTTAGGATTATTTCCTTTTCCATCTTCATTACACGACCATTACATTTCAATTTTGCTTTCTTTACCTCAAACATTCTCATTACATGACCATACCAACTCAGCCTTGCTTCCTCTACTATCTCATGTACTCCAACATCCTCATTACATGTCCATACCACCTCAGTCTTGCTTTCTCTACTATCTCATGTACTCCAACTCTTGTACAGATGAATTCAATCCTGATCTGGTACTAACATCTAGAATTGTCTTCATTGCCACCACTTTCCTGGTCGCTTTTACATAAAATATCCGTGTTTCTGCTGCATATATAGTTAAGGGTACAAAGTACACCCTATATAGTACTTCCTTACACTATCTACTAGTTTGAAAAAATCTGAGACAGTTGAAATGCATTGAAATCACACTCCATTGTATTTTATCATTTGACAGTTCAAGTTGTTCAAATGTATTAAAACCTTCTCCTGTGTCATTTACTTTTCAGCAAGTTACCCCATTTGTAACATGAAGGGATTGATTTGCCTGGGAGAAAATCATAGGGACATGTCAACCATGAAGGATGCTTGGAACTTCAATAGGATGGGGTTGTATTGCCCTTGTATTCAAGGATGTGATGATATAGACCTGAACGTGTACTATAAGGGAGACGGAGAAAAGTGAGTATTTGAACATTTACATCTGCATGAGATTACTTTGCTTAAAGTAATCGGCAACAAGTAATAAAGTATCTAGAGCTAACTCATTTTAAATCCCTGAGGTTGTGCTTTTCTGTAATCTGAAAATTTGACGCAGTATGTCGTGATAAAATATGTTCAAAGGAAGTAATAAGAAACAATCTTATAAGACTTTAACGTATTTTACGGTCAAAGACAAATAAGATGTGTTACAGAATAGGTAGTTTAAAACTTGTTTTAGGCAACGTTTGAAAAGCTGGGGTTTTTTCAGCTTACATAATACTTTTTTTCTAAAGTAACACCACACTAAACAACCCATACACACTCTAAAACCAAACCTAACTCTTAGAATAAGGTTTTCGCTATAAACAAACAAGTGAAGCGCAATATAAAAAAAAACCTATTCGTTGTTGTTTATTACTTTGTTCCCCCTCGATGCAGGTACCTGGGCAAGGTCGGAGACGATGCGGCGAGAGTGCAGATAAAAATGGGTTATCTGCCGAGTGAGAGGCTGACCAGAATAGTTGTGACAGACAGCCTGGACATGGTTGGTGAGTTTAAACGGCGTGCTATGGAACTTTTATAGGGTATCCCCCCTTAATTGGCCATAACCAATAATAGTATAATAATTATCTGAGACTTATTCTATAGTATTAAGAACTAGAAAGGGTTACATTAAGGAGCGTGCGTCCTTACAACGGGCAAGCTAAAGACGGGTCCTAAGTCCCGTCAGTCCTGGTGGCGCCTTCACACACTACACAGAAAAGTACAAGAGTATTATACCTATCCCTCTCTTCTACCTAGTCCACCTCACTACACCCTATCTGTTTCAGATCTATTCTAACGGTATCCTCCCATCTCCCCAAGGATCTCTTCCCATTGGGTTGGTCAGTCACCCTGGACGCGGTTTTAGTTTCTTCCATTCGCCCACCCTCTGACAATGTCTGGTGATGAGTACAGGGTATGTGCCTCATCATTATACAGCCTCTTCCAATCTCCATTATATGTACCCCTTTTCTATCCAAGTATCTTACTAAACACATTTTGTCGTAGACCTATTTCATTTTCCGAACCCCACGCATTCTTGATGGCGACGCCCCTAATAATGGTTGTGTTTCATTTTGAGGCCACAGGGATATTTGTATTGCGTTGGATGGTACAGGGCAGAAAAGAGGGCACACCTCCCTCAACGGAGTAGTAACCGCAACGAGGGTTGACTAAGGAAAATATGGGGATTTTGAAGTACCATCCAAATATTGTAGGTGTAAAAACAAATCCGGGAATGATCATACTATTACTTGTGTTGACAATTACTCAGGTGTTAGCGGAGGTATGGAGATTCAGGGAGTAAGAAATATTTATGAACGATTGTTGAATCTGTATGATATACGGCAAGTTTAATACCTGGGTGACGATGACTATAAGGCTTATAATAATGTTTCTGAATTGAAAGTGTATGGAGAGGATTATCCAATCACCAAGCTTGAGTGCATTGGCCTTGTGAGAATTGTCCAATCACCAAGCTTTAGTGACTAGGCCATGTACAGAAGCGCATGGAAACACGGCTAAGAAATTTCAAAATTAAATCAAAGGGAAACTTACTAAGTGTCAGAAAAGCCTTTCCCGGTCTTGGAAGGCTGACTGAAACTGCTGTCAAGGATATTACAAAATATAATGGCCTAGCTATAAGAAGAAATTGCAAAGATAATTCAAATTTGGAAGACATGAAGCGGGCAGAATACTTTCCCATTTATTCCAACTATGATAAATCCTCTCATGGCTCATGTCCAGCTGGAAAAGAAAGCTGGTGTAAGTTTAGACCAGTTGAAGCAGAGAATAAACCATATAGGCATGGTGAACATTTTCACCCTCACACTGAGATAATGCTTGAAATAAAACAAATTTTCAAAGACTTGGCAGAACCAAATCTTCTAAGAAAATGTCTTTGCGAAAAGAAACAAAATCCCAATGAGTCTGTAAATGGTGTAATATGGGTTCGACTCCCAAAAAAAGGGTTTGTGAGACTTAAAACATTAAAATTTGGTGTTGCTGATGCTGTGGCTGGTTTCAATGAAGGGGAAATTGTGAAATGTCACGTGCTAGAAGCCTTGGAATTAAAACCGGGAAGAAATCGTGTGAGAGTAATAAAAGGCTGAAACTTTTACTGTAACGTCTATCATATATTTTTTAAATTTCTATACATGAGTATTTGAAGATGTGTTGATTATTACTCAAGGTAAAAAAATTATATTTATCAAAACATGGGTACAAAAAAGTATATTTAAAAAAAGGTTTCGTGAACATATCAACATTTTTTAAAAACCTTAGGTTAAAAGTTTTATAATACCTAACTGGAAACACCAGCAAGAATAATATATGTAACTCTAGATTGATCCTGACAAAAACGAACATGAAAATGACGAAATTAACCTGGGTAAGATAGCACTGGCCGAGTCCCCTTAAGGGAGAAAATAGAAAAGAGGCTATTTTCTCTCAATTCCTAACGATATTAATTAAAGCTCGTATATGAGCAATGTTCAACATTACAAACAAAATTGTGCATTTCATTTTCCCAAGAAAATGACTTTGAGCGTATTTTTTTATACAAGCGAATATTAATTCCAAATTTGATATCTCCGCAACTATTTGAGATCCGAAATAACCTATCATCGTAAAGTTGTACAACTATTAAAAATAATAAACATTTATTTGAAATGCATATTGTTATATAACTTATATTTTCAGAGCTATGAACAAATTTATTTTATAAATTGAGGTCTGAGAAATGGGTAGTTTTTTTTTAATGTTCTTTGGTGAACTGAGCTGTTACATTAAAAACAAAATCTGTAGCTGTGTATATTATTTCATCTATACCTGGTGGGATGTAATAATATTTTTTACCAATATATTTCTGCAACAATGTATATTATTTCATTTCACTTATCCTACAAGTTTTATGTAAATATCTTCATTAGCATTAGGTAAAGGAGTGAGAGTGCATACGCATTGTTATTCGACAACCTCCTTTACTAATGGCATATTATTCTCTCCAGTGTCCACGGGAAGTACCATCGGCCTATTCCTCGGAGCTAGTCTTTTGAGTTTCGTGGAGTTTATCCACTATTTCATCCTGCAGATATTCTACCCTCCCAAGGACGAGAATTACACGCAATCGCGGGTCAAAGATACGTCGCTGGTGATAACACATCGTAGATTTGGTCGACTACACCGCACTCTGGAGAGTAAGAGAGCCGGCAAAAGAGTGGGGTGCGTTCTGAAAGTACAGACGAGGGGATAGTCTTTAGAAACTAGACCACTCATTCCTTTTATTTGAAAGTTGAATTTCCAGTGTTAACGACGTCCCTACTTGATGAGCTCTAAGCTGTCTTGAGAAGTGGCCTGTATTTTAACTGAACACATCCAAAGCAGTCACACTGATACACCAATATACAAAATTTAAGAGAACTAAGAATAAGAGCAGTTCAAACTCCTACACCTCTAATTTATCTTTTTATAACACTCCCCCTCTTTCACTGGCGAGTATACACACTTGCTTTACTATTTGAGCATGGGAAATATTGACTTACATCTCAAACTAACTTTTTTAATATATATATTTTAGATAGACAAACGTATCCACAAACTTTTCCTGAACACACCAAATAGTTGCAGACTATTATAAAGGTAAACCAAAAAACTATTTCAAGATAAAAATAATTGTTTTGTTACAATATAAAACAATTTTGGAATTATTTAATAATTTATGTTTTTTTGTTTCAATGTTTTAACTTTAAAACTCGCCGAATATAATTGAAATTAATTAAAATAAGAAAACCTTTCTGACGTCACAAATAGGCAACGTTCTTGTTACCATAGTTTTGCATTTTATGGTAAGCATCACTGGTGTTTGAGCAATGTACCTTTACATCAATGCTCCTTTTTAGAGCCAGATTGTATTTCCACTGAACCATATAATTAATAAAAAATTAAATAACTACTGTTATAAATAAAATTTCACGTTGTCTCATTATTAAATGTATTTCATTTAATTCATGTCATTTTAGAAGTGTCATTATATTATTCTTTACTCTCTTTAATAACTTCCTATTTAATATAGTGTATTTCTTAATATATATTCACAATGTTTGTAAACTAAATAGCAAATAAAGATAATGTTTTCTTATCCAAGTCTTATCACATGTTAAATAACGTTCCTCACTCAAAACTATTATTTAGAATGTTTTCTAAAATAGTCTAAGATCCTGAGTTGGAGACCATTTATAAATAATACGTTTAAAAAAATCTCTTTTCATTAGTTTTCAATTTAAAACGGTGTTTATTTTAATATTTAAAATAAACAAATCAATATTTACAAACAAAATGTCAAAAAAGTATCTATTAATATTTAACTATCTATCATAGTGCATTATTAAAGTATTAGTTGGTTAATAGATAACACTATGAGCGCTAGTTGCACCCTCAGATTGATTATGAAACCTTTCACTGTTCGCTAGTTTATTGGTTCAAAAAAAACCATTAATATTTATATTGAAAGTAAACGTACACTCTAATTAATCCTAAGCTTGCCGCCACTCCACCTACTGGCTAAACCTGGTAACATAAGTGGGGTGCTGCTAGTGAGAGAAAGAGTGAATGTGTGTAGTTGCAAAGGGGGATGGGGGTCTCTTTATAAAACCCATATGAAATGAGGGAGATTGCCAAAATAATCTTTTAGGTCAGTTTTAAAATTGGTGGAGATACGGAGTTCTCTCATCGGAACCTCCAAGTGAAGCTAAAGTGGACATATTAATGGAGAATAAATACACTACCTCAACATAAGCCCATACAAAATCTAAACTAAATTAAAATGGTGAAAATAAATAAATATATTTATAAGTAATACAGTAACATAATACTTTAAACCATCTTGTAAGACACCATATAATGATATAAAGGAAAGCTTACACATATTTATTTATTAATGGTCTGGACTGGTGACACAAAACACTTGAATTGTTAAAATGTTTGTCAATTATCTTAAATACCGCATTTTACCAAGGAGAACCGGTGAACTTCAGGAACCAAGTTGTTCCCTGGCTGCACCCGTAGGTCTCAGGTAATACTCGCTGGGTATGGAGGGGGTAATAACCACCCGCACCAGTCAAGTTGATCCCCTGGACCCTTCAGATCCAACTGAATTCAGGTTGGGTCCTCAATCAAAGCCCCGGTAAAGAAATGGAAATAACACAGTACCGTGTGTATTTTATAAACCTGTGTAGAGTCCTTGTGGATTTTATAAAATCTGTGTAGAGCCCTTGTGGATTTTATAAAATCCATGTAGAGGCCTTGTGGATTTTATAAAACCTGTGTAGACTTCTTCTGGTCAGCGGGTGGCGGAGGGATCCATTAGTATCCGGAACATCCGGCATAGATCCCAATTAATGAGCTGGGCGGTGGTCTATTGATTGGTTTTATCACACACACACACACACACACACACACTCCAATATTACAAACTCTCTTTTAACATTATATGGTACTAAGCCAACACACGTCTGCCTTTCAGTGGCGTCACGTCAGGGAAAGCACTGCTTGTCTTCGATTAAATATATGTAATTATTTTATTTAATGTTTGCAAAAATATTCTCCTGGTGATCATTTAAATGTAATTCAAACGTCAGTGGGTTTGAAAAAAATTATTCCATACATGTCAGTGACCGTAACATACATGCAAGACGTGCACTGGTCCACCTAATGGTGGTTGAAGGTAGGTATTTGTCCGACTTTCATCCCATTGCTCTAGCTAGTGTAGTTCTTATTTGTGACATCATAGATTTATGAGTAGATATAAGGGGAAGAGCTGCAGATGTCGGGTAAAACTGCAAGCAGCTGAGCTATGACTTTTCTTGCCCGTAAGGTGATGACTAGAACCTAAGTCACTATCCCTTTCTTCCCCTTTCAAAACACAAGAAGAATGGAATAGCATGAAAGGGGAAATTAATATTTTCAAGGTACTGACCCCGTGCCTACACATCTTTAAGCCTGGTACACATGACACAACTTCTTGTACATAAAGTTGTGCAAGAAGTTGCAGCCTCAAGAAGGCATCGTGTGAACACCAAAGTTTGTACAAGATCTGCTTTGTACAACTTAGTATAATATACAATTTCGGGAAATAGAACGCATCCTATATCAGCCATTTTTCTTGTACAGCTTTTGAGTTGTAAACACGAAAATCTCGTTTGATAGACGGTTACTTTTTTAAAAAGAGTGATTGTAATAAAAACAGCTAAATGCTTGAAAACAAACTAATAATTATAATTATTGAAGGAGGTTAAACCCCAAATATAAAATTTTTCAAGTGTTTTAAATAAATATTAAGAAATGGGGAAAATTAAAATTATTTTCATAATATTTAGGAATGATTAAGATTTTATTTACATTAAATACCAATATTTTCCAAATCATTCAATCATTATTTTTCTATAAAAAAGGACAAATCACCATGTTTTTTTCCTTCAAATATTGTATGCTGTCACAAAGGCCGTGTGAACAGTCACTGAGTAACATTTGTATGCAAACCATGTGACCAAGATATTGTACAATTTCTTGCACAACTTTTTGTACAAGACGATGTGTCGTGTGTATCGGGCTTTAAGGTTTTGTGGAGCTTATTTTAGAAGGTGCTTTTGTTTTGATGTGTGTATCAGTGAAAGCTAACAAACGAAAGTGCATAAGTACATATCTATAATAATGTAACTCACAAAACAGAAGGATGCACAAAGCCACAACTATCATAAAAAAAACACCTCCAAATAACTTCTTGAAGCATACAAATTTTAAAAAAAATTCAGGAACCTTCCCTTTTAAGCTGGGGTGCACCCCTTCCCAGCTCACCTAAGAATTTTGGTCACGAGAGGCTACTGCTGCCTTTAGAAGGTACATAAGTTGAATTTCAGTTAGTTCGGTTACATGGTTTGCTTTAAATAAGCCTAATCTGTTCTTGAAAAATTGATGTAAATAATACCCAGGACTAATTTTTTGAAAATAATCTTTGTTTATTATTTTGTCCTTATCTATTGCGATACTACAAGTTTATTATCGATAAATGTATCACCCAAGAGTTTCAAAATTTCACTAGCGCCATCAACATCCGCTCAAACACGGGTTTTTTAACCAATATCTAATTACATTTTTTTAACATTTAGGAAAAATCAAGTATATTTAAAAACATCAATTCAGTAATAAAAAAATAAATAAGTATTTATTTATTAATATAGATCACCAAAGCTCCGTAAAATTTCTGGTTTTTCCTCAGATTTCATAATTTAACCACTTAACGTTGTTTAAAATGTTGGCAAGGGGGAGATCTAATGTCTACCTAATGTTACGCGGGGTGAGGGAGGATAAAAAAAATTAGAAAAAAGCATAACGTGGCTTATGGATGATACCTTAGCCACGCAGCGGAACCGGATCGTTTTTTTAATATTGGGAGGGTGTGAGTTGGCAAAATGAAGTTACATCCATATCAAGTTAGACGATATCCGCATAATCAGCAGTCCAGTGCAACAAGGGATTAACCACTTTACTTAGACCAATCGGCCACTGAAGTGGATTTAGGGGATTTTAACAAATAATTAATAAATTTTAATTCACAAAACGCACAAAACCCCCTTTTAACAGGTTTTTTTTCAAGAAAATGTATGCTACTCTTGAATTATATTTGAAATATGATATTTGTGGTTTATAAACCATAGTTAACAAATAATCATTGGTGGAGCATGATGCTAATTTTTGGGTAGGGTGAGTCATGAACACTCATAGAGGGGCAGCCTTAACAATGTCGAAAATAGGATTTTTATTAAGTTCTATAATATAGTACTGGCTGACTAATACTAATGCTACTACCAATAATAATATCATTTTTTAAATTTCTTTACATACCTTCTGTGTAATATCTAATTTTGGTCTTGATATTTTTCCTTTTAAATGCACTTTTCGTTCAAAAGACAAAGCCTCATTATAATTATTTAATAAAAAGTCAACTGAACTGAAAGAGTTAGAAGAATTGAGGCAATTAAAGGAGCAAGAATAGTGGATGAAAAGGCGAATATAGAGGCATTTTATTAAATTGACCCAGCCACAGGCTGGAATAAGTTGAAGATAATGATGATGCCTAATAACATAAATATATT
>CABFVZ010003974.1:44930-60310 GCA_902151445.1 Timema monikensis | reverse complement strand
AAAAAAAATAAAACTCTTAGTTAAAATCAATTTTAAAAACAAATTATGAATTAGCAAGTCATTATTTGATTCTTAAAACCTGATAGTGATCAGATTACCTGAATAGATTTCAAACAAATAATTGATATACAATACGTAGACCGGTAGGTGTAAATAAACAGTTTTATCAGTGTCTAACTGTTAACAGTATTTATTGTTTACGTAAACCCAACAAAATATCTAACTGAGTTTATTTGTAATTATAGTTTTGATTTTCAGTTTTTTAATAGCTTTAATGTATTCATTAAAATATTTACAATATTGTTCATGAGGTGAAAGTTTCACAAGTGAGCATGCACTGAAACGGTTGAGTCCAAGTTTCCCATAGGGCTGGAAGGGTAGGGTACTAGGCACGTTAAATTTTCTACACCTAACAATTATTATTTAAAAAAAGAAGATTTTATTCATGTTTATCTCTTTTAATCGACAAAATAATGATTACGGATTAAGTTGTGCTTTTCAAGTAGGCCTAGCTTAGTAATTTTTTAATTCAAAAATCAAAATATTATGCTTTGTTTATGAGGTGAAAGATTGGACCATCGAATCCAATAAAACGCTGAATCCTCGACTCTCAAATACCTGTCAGGATTCGAAGATTCGAGTGGTCCATCTCTACTGATAGTGTACTCTTTCAGTGATGCGCAGTGAGCGAGCAGAGGAACATGAATCAGCGTTGTTTGAACGTCGTCGACAAGAGAAGGCAGAGCAGGTATACAGTCAAGTGCAGGCCGAGTTCAACTCGAAGGTGTCACATACCAGTATGAAACCTAGCGGTGTAGAGCTGACCACACTCACTTCAGGAGAGGAGTTATGCCAATTCTTTGACAACTCAGCAGACATATTATCTTCACAGGTACAAGGTCAACTTGCTTGAATATATGTCTTAATCCAATTATTGGAAACCTAGCACATGAATTGTTTGCATCTCAATTTACTTTTTGTTTAGTAATTTGAAGGGGCGTGCAAAGTCCACTTTTTCAATTCAAAGCAAATTAGAATTGAATATATAAATATTCTCGAAGCCGAATCGAAGTTTGAATTTTTTCTTTTAGTTGTTTTATGCTTGAAAAAATAAAATATTATTCTGTGGTTATTTATATTACTTTATGCACTAAATTATTTGGAAAATGTTTTGTACAATTGTTTGTAATATTTCGTGTTACTTTGATGAATCAAGTTATTATCACAACATGTAATTCAATTACTTCAGATTTATCCCATATTAATATTAATTTGAAATGTACAAAACAGCTCAGAATGGCTATAATTGAATATAAATGGAGTATTTTAGCTGTCAATATTTTTATTGTCAAAGCTTCTGAGACAGAATTTGTTTTGAAGGGAAGTCAAAGCTGATGTTTGTTTCAAATCCAAGTCGAAGTTTGAAAACTTGGCACAACCCTAGTGATAAATTTGTGTAACAAGTTGCACCATTATTTGTTTCTTGCACATTGTCAACAATCATTCACACTGGTGAATAAACTCATATGACTAGTCATTATTTAATAACATAATCATTTGTAAGCAAATTAGAGAAGGAAGCCTCCATGAAAGTTGAGAAAATATCAAATTCATGATTTTTTAATAAAAAAAAATCTTATTGGTGGTTAAACACAAATATAATTATAAGAATACTAACAACTTAGCTCAGTCTGTATTATGTCTACCAACAGAATTAAAGGTCCCGGGTTTGATTCTTTGCAAGGCCGAAAGATCTATAATTTTTTGAGGTGAGGTCTACAAAGAATCAGCTGGAGGCTGTGTGTTATTTCTGTGCTAGCTTCAAGTTAGTTTATAAGTCTTGTGCTGATATAATCAGTCTGTTCAGAAAGTGCACATTAAATACTTAAGATTTTTAAAAAACTAGGACAAACGTAATTAATCTCCAGACCATTAATTTAACAATATAAATGTATTAATATTATATTTAAGGACATTAGCTTTACGCGAATCCTTTTTTTTTCCTGTGTTTGTCCTTTATATTATTCTACCTCCTCCTCTTCATCATCATCATCATCATCTGTTTCCATCCTGTGGCTGAGTCCGTTTAGTAAAATGCCTCCATCTCCCTCTGTCCTTCCACCATTCTTCCCCTCTCCTCTCACTTGCACACTTACTGCTTACTCCATTGTGATCTCTTCCCTGTACTTCATATCAGTTAATCTTCTAGAGGGTAAAGAATGATAGGACACATAGATATGAACATGGTAAAAAACAAATACAAGGAAAGGACATGGGATGCGAATATATATATATATATATATATATCTTTAAGGCAAACCTCTTTTTGCTTTTTGAGGTAATTGTATTATATTTGGAGAGGTGATAGGAGGAGAGGAGAGGTGGATAGGAACATATAATTTACTCTTTTAGGAAGTTGCGTTGCGCGTTTCACACTTCTCCCTGATGAGTCTCGATAGAATGAAACCTAGGTCGGGGGATTGGGCGGTGACGATTGATTTTATTTAAGAGGCAGCAGTGTAAAGTGTGAACTGTGTTCTTCTTTTAATTGTAAAATCCATATTGTGTTTGTCCCTTTTATATGTTTCTATCCATCTTTCCTATACCTTTTTCAAAATATAATACTATTTAATATATATTATTGTGGAAAATGAAGCAATAGTAAAAGTATTTTAAAAAACCAGATGGACATTTACAAACACTTTAAAAATTGTATGTCAACTTAGCTTCTTTTTCAGGAAGTAGAAGGCCAACCAGGAAGTTGGCCTTAATGCCTAACAACTTGATCATATTAAACCACCCACCTTAAATATCATTTAACATGTCCTTATTCGAACCCTGCTGCAACATTAACCCCACCTCCATTCACATATGAGAACATTTCGTTCCCCAGACAAGTTTTCATCTTTCAACAACTAATTTGGCATTACTGAAGCCAACTTGATGTTCACTCTAATTACTATTGCTACAGGAAATTCCTCTAATGCGATCAAAATAATAAAGTGTTTGTGAATGTGTGCTAGTGTTTCTACTTTTAGTTGTGTTTTATTTTCAACAGTTCTTTCATTTATTTAATATAATCTAAACTAACAGCTTGAATATAGTATTTATTTTGTAAATGTTAGTCAAGCTTTGAGCATGATTCATGTTGTGTGTTGTAGTCCATGCTTAGTGTCGAACAACAGGAAACGATAGAAAGGTTTCGGCAAGAAAAACAAGATCGGATAAACAAAGAGATGGAATCTAAAGTACGAGAACAAATGGAGGCTGTTAATAGAATTGTTACTCCATTGCTCAAGGTAAAGTATTAGAGTTTTTATTTGTACAGTGTAAGATCACAAACATGCATGACAATAGTTTTGTTGTGTGAAAGTGTGTGTGCTATAAATATAATTAAAGCAGTGGTTATATCTTTAAATAAATGTATTTATGGATGGATGTACAGATGGGTAAAAGCAACAATATGGTATGTTTATACCAGTTCATTGCTAGTAAATTTAGTGACATTATTACTTAATCTCTGGCATTAGGAACATGAGAGTACATTGCCACAGTTACAAAAATACACCACTTATCCCTGGTTAGACGATAAATAAAAATACAAAATTAAGTTTATTTTTGGGATACTAATGCTCCTTGCAGTCTTTTTTCTCACTTACTTTATTTCCAACTCTCTATTTGGAATCCTCTTTCTTTCCATCCTCATTACATGCTCATACTATCTCCGTCTTGCTTCATCTTCTATCTCATGTATTCCATGTCCAACACTTCCTAACACTTCAAGGTCATTTCTCTTCTCCATAGCAGGTTTCTTACACACCTTTAGAACAAATAGTCCTGTTGTCCTCTACTCATAATATCCTTTCTTCTTTTACCTTTTTCCTTAATCATGCTTCCAAGCTATTTTACGTTCTGTACTTTTCTCAGCTCTCTCCATCCAACCTTATAGCTTTATTAGGCCCTACCCTCCTCCTTGTCACTACCATCACTTCACACTTTGCCATGTTAAATTTCATTCCACACTCATTCACTTCCTCATTCCATTCTTGTAGTTGTTCCTGTACCCTCAAGTCGTCGTCATCAGCCTTCATGGCTTTCATTCTTTCCTCACTGAATTTTCCTGACACTTTGTTTGATCCAAACTCAAATATGCAAAAGCCCAAGTACCTGAACTAAGATGTTTAACTATCAGTAAGATAAAATATTTAAATATACACGTTAATGGGAGTTTAAGGGTATGCTTGATGTAAAAGTGTAACAACTAAATAGAAGATGACATTGACTTAGAGACCGTTTTATTTTCATAATCCAAATGTTAGATTGGGGGCTATGCTCAATAGCAACAATATACATAGGGAAGAAAATAAATGTATTTATTTACAAGAAATTGATATAAATTTTCAGAGTATTAAACACAATTTGACAAAACCAATGTATATACACGCCAAAAGTTAAAATAAAGCAAACAATAATTGAAAAGAAATTGAAGTTGGGAAACATGTATATAGGAAAGTATATTTATATCACATCTCCTATCTTATCCACATCACCTAATAGGGATATGCTCCTAACTATACACCTGACTACATTATAAATAAGTAAAGATATTATTATCGTCCAACAACGCGTGAGGCAGGGCAACCCACATGAAAAGGCTCATTTAGAACGCCTAGCACAGTAAGGCAGGATCCCAATCATAAAAGCGCAATATACCCTACAAAAATAAATAACAAAACTTGACTTGATTATACGACCATAGAATCTAAATTTAAAGAGATACGTCAAAAAAAATGCCTCAATTCAAAACAAATCTAATTAACCAACAAAACTAAATTAGTAAAATTATTAATAAAAAATATGCCGAAGCAAATCCAAATTCGGTCCCTACATAATTAAGTAACAATTTANAAAATATGCCGAAGCAAATCCAAATTCGGTCCCTACATAATTAAGTAACAATTTAACTGTTCCCCAGGTTTACATATTATATAAAGTTTTTCCAACATAACAGAAAGATCCTACCTCCTAAAAGCATCAAAGAGTGCCCGCTCCTTGCCGGGTACACGCTTATATTCAGAGTGGCACTGTGGGGAAAATATGGGAGGGTGGATACACAAGTTCAATGATGTCACTATCAGCAAGCTAGCGCAAGTTACCCTCATTGACACCTGCGCACAATGTCAAGAGGGAGCACCACGTGATCACCAAGAGCGCTTCTTTCTCCGAGTTTTATCTATCACCTGCGCAGCATCTGCTACTCGGGGGAAAGTTAGCCGAACTACGTAACATTCCGAGGAAACAGTCTTGTTTTTCTTGTTAGCGTTAGCGTAGCGATAATGTGCTCGGAGGACTCATGAGCAGCGTTGGTTTCTCGGCTAAACGGGGTAGGTTTAACTGCACTTTTATAGGTGGCGGAGGTTTTGTGGTGAACATGTTTGTAGCCACGGTACAAAATAATATGTTGTTTGCTGTAATATCTAAATTATCGTCCTCACTTTGTGTTACCATATACTTAGTATTTCAGTGTTCACTTTGTCATCTCCCCCTCCTGTGTGGGTTTGTGATAGACGTTGGACTTGGTCTTTACACATTTATTAATACTACTATTATAATACAAATGTGATGTTAGAAGTGAAGTTTAAATAATAACTTAGTGAATATAAAGAAGTGAGTGACCCAACGAGGTGTTATGAGTAGGGATAGACAGGATCCTGAACCCTCGAGAAAAGGTCGGGAATTTATCTATTCCCATAGGTCTATGTCGGGTGGGATTTACCCTTTCCTGAAAATTTTCAGTGGAAAACAAAACATTGCTACAAGATGGCGGAAAGTGAGTAGAACGTGTCTCTAGTGGCTCCAGCAAAATATCACAACTGCATTCATTGTTATTAATAATTACCTAACTTAGCTATATTTCATACTCCCTTAAGTAATTACATATTCAAAGTGTTGTTTTTGGTGACCTGGTGGTCTAGGGGTAAGGTGTCAGACTTCTATGCTGGCGGCCGGGGTTCAATCCCAGGTCCCGGCAAAGATTTATCTGATTACCAAACCCTTCCTTCACCTCTGACAAGACATCTTGTGAATGTGAGGAATGCCAGGTCTCCACCGTGGTTCGGATTCCACGTTAAACTGTAGGTCCTTCATTTCATCTCACAATCACCCTACCATTACACATTAGCGTAAGTGCGTATAACCCGAACGGGTAGTAAGACGCGGTGCTAATAATAATAATAATAATAAAGTGTTGTTTATTTTATTTTATCACAGTTTTAGTAAAGTGCTAACGACTTTGTTCTATTGTTTGTGTATAACCTCTGTTTCACGTACAAATGTCACCAACTATGAACAATGTACTCGGAAAATTTGAGAAATCTGAACAAGTGAGCAAGTGTGAACGCTACGATTCACAGCCTTAAGTCCCGGGGAAATAGTGGAGTGACTGAAACTATTGGGTCGACTCAGGAAGCTAGTGGAGCAATCCTAACTGAGCTTGATAAATTTAAAAGTGATTTTAAAAAGAAAGTTGATCACTTGAGAAATGATTTCTCTGATCTAAACAAGACAGTCATGCTTCAAGAATACAAACTCAACGGTCTTGAACAATACAGCCGAATAAACTGTTTGCTCATGCATGAAACGCCAGAAAAACCAGGCGAGGACGTGAGGACCGAAGTTTTAAGGTTGTTTGAGACACGACTTAATGTCAAGATTGAGGCTCGTGATGTTGACAGATGTCACCGAATAGGCAAGCTGAAGAGAACATCAGTAGAGGCTCTGGTGGAGAGTAGAAGGCCTATTATAATTCAATTAACAAGCTACCTACCACGTTCGCTTGTTTTCAGCGTTAAGAAAGCCCTTAAGAGCACCTCCATTCTCATAACAGAGTCACGTCCATGAGACAGCAATCCTCAAGCCAGCGAAGAATAAATATGGAATTCGGCAATGCTGGACACAGGACGGGAGAATAGTTATCCTGGGGGATCAAGGTCGTCGAGTGAACATCAACACACTTCGTCAGATGGGCAACTTAAACATTTTGTGAGCTGAACAGCATAGGCCTGTACATGAACACTTAGTTAACAATCCGACTAATGTGTAATCATCATGTTGCTGTGGCGTGCGCGTGTTTAAAACACTTTATTTATTTCACTCTTATCTTTTTTTTTCACTAATATTGTTTTCAATAATATTGCTTATTATAATTATTATTATTATTATTTATCATATTAAATTTAATCTGTATGTTTGTGTACGTCTCTGCATTTCCTCGGTTTCTTGGGTGAGTTTTTGCATGCGTTTATTGAATTTTATTTTCTTCTATTATGAGTAAGATTCAAACGTTGGCACCACTAACTCCAACTAGTGTACACTTCCAAGAACTCTGTTCAATGAACACCTGTGACACAGAGCCTCCCCCTTTCTTACCCGCTGTTTGTTCCCCTACAACGAGCGAACTGTTGAAGGGATTTCTTTCCTCCCACCCTCGAGCCTTACAACTCTCACACGTGAATACACAATCTTTACCGGCTCATGTTCATGAATTCCAGGATATCTTTGCGACTCTTAACTTCCATGCTATTTTAGTTTGAGAAATATGGCTTGTCCCCTCCCTTCCAAATTCACTTGTCCATTTGGACAATTATAATCTTATTAGAAACTATCGTGAACAGAAAAGAGGTGGGAAAGGGGCATTGTATGTTCGAAATGATATAAACTACAATGTACTTTCTATATCTCCTGGCCCTTATGGTGCCTCCACAGAGTTTCTATATCTCCTGGCNTACTGACATCATTTATCAGTGATTGTAGCTCCCCTGGCCTATATAATCTCCTAACAATCCACGCCCAAATTGTGATCTCTTGTATAGCCAATCTACTGACATCATTTATCAGTGATTGTAGCTCCCTGGCCTATATAAGCTCCAAACAGTCCACGCCCCAATTTTAACCTCTTGTATAGCACAACATACTGATATCATTTATCAGTGATTGTAGCGCCCCTGGCCTATATAAGCTCCTAACATTCCATGCCCCAATCTTAACCTCTTGTATAGCCAAACCTACTGAAATCATTTATCAGGTATTGTAGCACCCCTGGCCTATATAAGCTACTAACATTCCACGCCCCAATCTTAACCTCTTGTATAGTCAAACCTACTGACATCATTTATCAGTGATTGTAGCGCCCCTGGCCTATATAAGCTCCTAACTGTCCACGCCCCAATCTTAACCTCTTGTATAGTCAAACCTACTGACATAATTTATCAGTGATTGTAGCTCCCCTGGCCTATATAAGCTCCTAACAGTACACGCCCAAATCTTAACCTCTTGTATAGTCAAACCTACTGACATAATTTATCAGTGATTGTAGCGCCCCCGGCCTATATAAGCTACTAACAGTCCACGCCCCAATCGTGATCTCTTGTATAGCCAAACCTACTGACATCATTTATCACTGATTGTAGCGCCCCTGGCCTATATAAGCTCCTATATAAGCTCCTGACTGTCCATGCCTCAATCTTAACCTCTTGTATAGCCAAACCTACTGACATCATTTATCAGTGATTGTATCGCCCCTGGCCTATATAAGCTCCTAACAGTCCACGCCCCAATCATTATCTCTTGTATAGCCAAACCTACTGACATCATTTATCAGTGATTGTAGCACCCCAGGCATATATAAGCTCCTAACTGTCCACACCCCAATCTTAATCTCTTGTATAGCCAAACCAACTGACATCATTTATCAGTGATTGTAGCGCCCCTGGCCTATATAAGCTCCTAACATTCCACGCCCCAATCGTGATCTCTTGTATAGCCAAACCTACTAACATCATTTATCAGTGATTGTAGCGCTCTTGGCCTATATAAGCTCCTAACATTCCACGCCCCAATCTTAATCTCTTGTATAGCCAAACCTACTGACATCATTTATCAGTGATTGTAGCGCCCCTGGCCTATATAAGCTCCTAACTGTCCACGCCCCAATCTTAATCTCTTGTATAGCCAAACCTACTGACATCATTTATCAGTGATTGTAGCGCCCCTGGCCTATATAAGCTCCTAACAGTCCACGCCCCAATCTTAATCTCTTGTATAGCCAAACCTACTGACATCATTTATCAGTGATTGTAGCGCCCCTGGCCTATATAAGCTCCTAACTGTCCACGCCCCAATCTTAATCTCTTGTATAGCCAAACCTACTGACATCATTTATCAGTGATTGTAGCGCCCCTGGCCTATATAAGCTCCTAACATTCCACGCCCCAATCGTGATCTCTTGTATAGCCAAACCTACTGACATCATTTATCACTGATTGTAGCGCCCCTGGCCTATATAAGCTCCTAACTGTCCATGCCCCAATCTTAACCTCTTGTATATCCAAACCTACTGACATCATTTATCAGTGATTGTAGAGCCCCCGGCCTATATAAGCTCCTAACAGTCCACGCCCCAATCATTATCTCTTGTATAGCCAAACCTACTGACATCATTTATCACTGATTGTAGCGCCCCTGGCCTATATAAGCTCCTAACTGTCCACACCCCAATCTTAACCTCTTGTATAGCAAAACCTACTGACATCATTTATCATTGATTGTAGCGCCCCTGGCCTATATAAGCTCCTAACATTCCACGCCCCAATCGTGATCTCTTGTATAGCCAATCTACTGACATCATTTATCAGTGATTGTAGCTCCCCTGGCCTATATAAGCTCCTAACATTCCACGCCCCAATCTTAACCTCTTGTATAGCCAAACCTACTAACATCATTTATCAGTGATTGTAGCGCCCCTGGCCAATATAAGCTCCTAACAGTCCACGCCCCAATCTTAATCTCTTGTATAGCCAAACTTACTGACATCATTTATCAGTGATTGTAGAGCCCCTGGCTTATATAAGCACCTAACATTCCACGCCCCAATCTTAACCTCTTGTATAGCCAAACCTACTTACATCATTTATCAGTGATTGTAGCTCCCGTGGCCTATATAAGCTCCAAATAGTCCACGCCCCAATTTTAACCTCTTGTATAGCCAAACATACTTACATCATTTATCAGTGATTGTAGCTCCCGTGGCCTATATAAGCTCTTAACATTCCACATCCCCACCTTAACCTCTTGTATAGCCTAACCTACTAACATCATTTATCAGTGAGTGTAGCGCCCCTGGCCTCTATAAGCTCCTAACTGTCCACATCCCAATATTAATCTCTTGTATAGCCAAACCTACTGATATCATTTATCAGTGATTGTAGCGCCCCTGGCCTATATAAGCTCCTAACATTCCACGCCCCAATCGTGATCTTTATGTAGCCAAACCTACTTACATCATTTATCAGTGATTATAGCGCCCCTGGCCTATATAATCTCATAACAGTCCACGCCCCAATCGTGATCTCTTGTATAGCCAAACCTACTGACATATATATGTGATTGTAGCGCCCCTGGCCTATATAACCTCCTAACAGTCCACGCCCCAATCGTGATCTCTTGTATAGCCAAACCTACTGACATCATTTATCAGTGATTGTAGCACCACTGGCCTATATAAGCTCCTAACTGTCCACGCCCCAATCGTGATCTCTTGTATAGCCAAACCTACTGACATCATTTATCAGTGATTGTACCTCCCCTGGCCTATATAAGCTCCTAACAGTCCACGCCCCAGTCGTGATCTTTTGTATAGGCAAACCTACTAACATCATTTATCAGTAATTGTAGCGCCCCTGGCCTATATAAGCTCCTAACTGTCAACGCCCCAATCTTAACCTTTTGTATAGCCAAACCTACTGATATCATTTATCAGTGATTGTAGCGCCCCTGGCCTATATAAGCTCCTAACAGTCCACGCCCCAATTTTAACCTCTTGTATAGCCAAACCTACTGACATCATTTATCCGTGATTGTAGCGCTCTTTGCCTATATAAGCTCCTAACAGTCCACGCCCCAATCGTGATCTTTTGTATAGGCAAACCTACTGACATCATTTATCAGTGATTGTAGCGCCCCTGGCCTATATAAGCTCCTAACAGTCCACGCCCCAATCTTAACCTCTTGTATAGCCAAACCTACTGACATCATTTATCAGTGATTGTAGCGCCCCTGGCCTATATAAGCTCCTAACATTCCACGCCCCAATCGTGATCTCTTGTATAGCCAAACCTACTAACATCATTTATCAGTGATTGTAGCGCTCTTGGCCTATATAAGCTCCTAACATTCCACGCCCCAATCGTGATCTCTTGTATAGCCAAACCTACTGACATCATTTATCAGTGATTGTAGCGCCCCTGGCCTATATAAGCTCCTAACATTCCACGCCCCAATCGTGATCTCTTGTATAGCCAAACCTACTGACATCATTTATCAGTGATTGTAGCGCCCCTGGCCTATATAAGCTCCTAACATTCCACGCCCCAATCTTAACCTCTTGTAGAGCCAAACCTACTGACATCATTTATCAGTGATTGTAGCTCCCCTAGCCTATATAAGCTCCTAACATTCCACGCCCCAATCTTAACCTCTTGTATAGCCAATCCTACTAACATCATTTATCAGTGATTGTAGCTCCCCTGTCCTATATAAGCTCCTAACAGTCCACGCCCCAATCGTGATCTTTTTCCTAGTTTTAATATTCCTTGCCTTTCCCAGAGTAGTCCCTGCCTGGAGAGCCGAATGGGGGACTATTTTACTCCAGGGACAGCCATGGCATACTTTTTAGTGTTTCTTGATTAAATGTTTTTACGGTGAGAGTTCATCGCGCTCACGCCCAACCCCAAAGCTGGAAGACCACCCTTCATATCTGAAGGCTGTATCTTCTATCCGCAACCTGGGGACGTGCTGTGCTGTTAATTATAGGGACCCATGAATCAAGTTCAGGCTATACACATATATACTAATTACGCTAATGGGTAAGATATGAGGAAGGTTGACTTTAGATTAAGTACACCTGCATATGCATAGAGGGATAGTGGAAACCTACTTAGGAAAACCACCCTCAGTATATCCGACCAGGACTCGAACTTTGATCTTCCCATATTTGGAAGTCTTATAGTCTATTGCGAATGTGACACCTTGGACCATGTGTCCACTAAAGTGGGCTATTTTTATAATATAGATACTAATGAATACTCTGATAGGAAGAAGGATTTGTGGGAGTGTGGGAAGAAATGACCGTCTTTAATTAATTAGAGAATAGATTTTCTAAAGTAACTTAGGCTGTTTTCACCTGGTGAATGGCAGTGGTCAAATTTGGGAGAGGGAAGATTGCAGGATCTTCTTAACAGATAAGTTGTATTCTCAATACAATATGAAGCTAATCTATCAGTTGGTTTTGTATAAAAGATATATATTATATAGGTGCATCCAATGTCAACGTCCTGTGTCCTTTGTTAATGTAGTTTTATCTATTTTGGTAAGGTTAGATTGCCTCTGGTCATTCCCTACCTTTCCTTAACACTACACAGAACCTTGTAGGCTTAGAGCTTCTATCAAGTGTTGCTGGCACTGCCATTTTAGTAAGTTGGTAGTGATGTTCATGTAAGATAAAGTTTCCTGACTTAGCAAGACAGGACCTGCACCATTGGGTGAAGGTAAGTTGCATATTCCCATTTCCATTCTGTCTCTTACTTCCCTGCTAACACTGGTCCTCTAGATGGCGTAGTTTGTTCATGAGCATGACGTTCACACCACATATTTTGTTCCATTGGAGTTAAGTGTTCCTTGTTCCCTATTTGTGTTTGGGTTATATACTTTGAAAGCTGTCAGTACACGCGCAAAATGACATTACATAAGAGATATGGCACATTGATCAGAATTAGAACAATTAGAAAGGATTTTGAGGAAACGCCAGTGTGTCCAGCGATTTGGAAAACAGGGAATTTTATTAAATTTCTGGAATTTTTACATTTTGTCAATAAAAATCACAAACAATCAAAATAACACTTTTTCCTCCAGTTAATCCCAACCTGGAATCACTTTCACACCAATCTCCATGTTGAGCAGACTTATCACTTCTCAAGGTCAACAAGTGAGTTTTGTCTTTCCACCCTTCTGCCACATGTTTTTAGCCAAAGTTGAGTCATGGTTATCCACATGCACAAAATTTGACTAGGCCTACATTTTAAGTAGAAGGAACTAAGAATGACTGTCTCACAATTATTTTAAATCGTTCTGTCTTAAGGCAATCTTTTAAACGCTCAATACAATTTTACTGAAATCTATTTTTAACTTAAAACAGTCCATTTACCCTGAGGCAGAAATCATTTAGTCCCTTTATTGATTGACACAATTTCAGAATGTGTATGTATCTAAAGAGGGGGGGACACTATATTACTCTGTGATCTTAAAAAATGACTTTCACAAGATACTTAATATTGATATAGAGTGATCTGGAAAACCTGGAATAGTCAGGGTAAATAAAAACATAGTTTGGCTGGACATGCAGCAATCAAGTCTAAAAGGGAATTTAATGTTGAATCGTGTGACACTCGGATTGAAAACTTTTACATGACCTACAACCAGGTTAAGGAGATTTATGCACAAATTGTTAAACCTTTATCACGTCAGGAGCCGATAACGGACATTCAGCAAAGGCATTATCAGCCAAATTTCCTAAATTGCAATGTCTTACATCCAGTGGTGTAAATACCTACTAGATTACATTTCATAACTTGTTCATGTCAACAAAACTTTAATACCAGTGGAAAGGTTCCAATATCTTTGATAGCCCTTTAGTTTACTAAAATTATTATCAGTGTCAGATGAGAATTACACGTTAGCCTGGGCAACTCTTACTAAACGCTACCACACAGAGTGCATTAATGATTGTTATGACCTACTTAGTAGTTTTAACAGATTTGCTTCACTCTCCTTACCCTACCACAAACCCTGCTAACTTTACACCATTTCACAAACCACATCTCAATTAAACAATCACCAGACACGCAATACAAGGCAAAGAAATACCCTTTTGAAGAAGCCCATGAATCTGTCGGTCCTAATCCTGGGTATTTTTGAATAGCTATTTAAAGCTCGGCTCAAATCTGGAAACTCGGATATCTGTAATTTACACTTGTAGAAGCAAACCTACAATATTTAACAAAATAAAAATGACACACATGGACACTTAATTTTTTTAATAGCCTTACTACATATCTTTATAATACTGTAATTAAAATAAAACAAACAAAATGATTGCCAAAATAGCTGAACTTCCCAGCCCTATTATAAATGACTGTATCTGAGTGATTCAATGTTGTCTTCGAGGGATTGATCAAGTTCTAAGCCACATTGATTAGTACTGGTCTTTGAACACAATAGAATGGTAAAAAATTAAGCTCAAACAAAAATAAAAACCCCGACACACATAATAAACACTTCAATAGACTAAACAACCAAAATGTTTCCATCCTTAGATAACCAAGTTGGCATCCCTGAAACCAAATTCCTGTTCAGTGTACTACTTCCTGAGAAAGATTCCATATGGCATTGAAATATTATAAGTGATTGTGTTGGTGTTTTTATATTTATTTGTGTTTAATTTTCTGCCATTATTTCTTTTTTATTTAAAGATATATTATAACATCTTGTCTACAGCACTTTATTTCATACTTATTTCTAGTATTTAGAAAATTGGATCACACTCACGCAGTATAGTCTATCTATAGACAAGGACTGCTGCAATTTGGCTTATATTATCATATATTATTATACCCATTTAGATTACTCGTTGTATTGCACATTTTGTTGTTGTAGGTACGGTGTATGGATCCCAACAATTCTGAGTGCAAACGAAGTGTTATATTGACCATTTGGCGAGCAACAGATTATATTACAACACTTCTCAAAGAAGGAACCATTGTGAAACTCTACAATGTCAATGCAACAGGCTACAAATGCAAGTAAGACCTATTATACTAGTTGAATTTTAACATAATTAAAATTAGGGTATAAAATAGTTAAACTACCATTATATTTGATTTTATAATACTAAGGGGGTAGTGACGTGCAATGCTTGGAACCTTCATAATAGGTTCTGCTTAGCCTCTCCTTCTCAA
Source organism: Timema monikensis (assembly GCA_902151445.1). NCBI lineage: Eukaryota > Metazoa > Arthropoda > Insecta > Phasmatodea > Timematidae > Timema > Timema monikensis. The sequence continues at coordinate 45,242 of CABFVZ010003974.1, read as the reverse complement.
TCCTGATCTCACCGAGATGAGTAACCTGGTGGAGGTTGGGTTAAACTCCAGCAGAAACCAGGTCAGGAGCAGATAAGAGACAGGAGAATAGTCAGGGCCAAAACCAACAAGCTTGGAACACTGACTGTAAGAGTGGAGGAGATTGAGGACATGATGGGCGAGAGGAGAGTGAATGTTCTGGGCCTGAGCAAGACCAGTGGAGAGGAAGCAACATGAGGGAAGTATGAATAGAGACTCTGAACATTGGAACACTGACTGTAAGAGTGGAGGAGATTGAGGACATGATGGACGAGAGGAGAGTGAATGTTCTGG
>CABFVZ010003974.1:0-43653 GCA_902151445.1 Timema monikensis | reverse complement strand
TTGTTAGGAAGAATAGAGAAATTAAGAAATTATTCATTGATTTTTTTTTTAGCATGGCAAGAACTGGCATTTAGAGTCCATTGCGAAACGAGTGAGTCTTTCAATAAAGGTAATTACGTTTAACAAGTGAATCTTTTGAATGATTATGATGATGAGTATTAGGCTTTAGAAATATATCTGACAACAGAACAGAGGACGCACTCTATATCTACAGTGGAAAATTGATACATGAGTATGGTTGTGAACAAAATCTGATTTCATAAAGCTACGACAGGCTGTGTCCATGGCTGGGCATTTGAATGGATTACAGTTCAAAGTAAGAGATACATTTATGAATGCAATTTTTGTACACTGCTTCGCTCACGGGCTGAATCTTTTATTGTCGCAGGGCGTGTACCTTATCAAAGACTACGGGGTTTTTTGTTTTGTTTTTTACTTTGAATGGCCTAGCATCATTTTTTTTTCAAAATCAACAAAAAGAACACGAGCCCTGGATGAAGAAATGAAGAAAAGGCTTCCAAGAGTAGCTCCTAAAAGCTGGAATTATAATTATAGATTGGTTGAAACATTTAATGAGTATAGGAATCAACTAGTGTTGTTTGGCAAGATTACAGACCCAGGGGGAAAATGGGATCAAGAAGCGTACATTGCTGCACATGGATTTGAGTTATCGATCCATGATTTCAATTTTAATTTTCTACTAAATACATTTGCTGATATTTTCCCTCTCACTGTTTGATTATTTAATATATTGTAAGCAAAATTTAATGACATTGGTTATTGCATAAACAAAGTAAAGGAATTTCAAGATCAATTGAAAAACAAACGGTGAGAATTTGAGAAAATCTGGACAAAAACCCAATGAAGAGTCAGGCATGAATGAGCTCGGAAAAAAAAAATTCCAAGAAATACTGACATCTTTGATGTAAAAATATATTACAAACGCTTATACTGTGATAATTTGGACACACCTATAATACAGCTAAGTGATAGGTTTAATAACTTGGACTCTTTATGTTATTTAGAACTCTTACATGTAGATAATTTTGAATAATACAAAGGAGTTTCCCCAAAATGGCTTTCCAGACCTTAAGAGACAGCTATGGTAGTATTTTCTCTTTCCCTTCTTTAAGATCACAGCTTGTTGTCAGTCACCCACATTATATAGAATTTGCTTTACAAAAATGTCAGTAATTTGCTTATTTTTATTAAATCAAATGATCTTCAAAGAGCATATTGTCAATTGGTAAAACTGTGTGAACTAAGTGTGACCATCCCTGCAACAAGTGTTTACGCTGAGAGAAGATACTCAGCATTACAAACAATAAAATATCATGCACCCATCTCACAGGGCCGTGAGAGGCTCACAAACCTCTCAATGTTATCCAGTCTTCTACAACAAGAAGGCAAAATCCGCAGTTTAACGATCACATGATTGAGGAATTTGTTAAGGAGAGTAGAAGAATCCAGCTCAATTAAATAAACACTTCAATATATTTAACATAAAATTTAATTTTTACATTTAAAAATTTTTGAAAAATATTCACTACACGCCACTGGAATGCATTCACATTATATGAATACATTATACTATATTTTATTTTATACTTTTATTTCTAGCTATATTCTGTTGGTATTATTTTTTTTTAGTTTTATCAGAAACAAATTTGTCATACATCAGACTCTTTTCCGCACCACCCATGAGGTGGAGATATAGGTTCTTATGAACCTGTAATAAATCTGTAATGATTGAGGTTATCTTCGGTAGTTAGAGCTTTGTACACAGAGAGAATGAAATAATCTCCTGTGGCTGCAATTTCATCAGTTGAGAGAGGATTATTGAAGATGGGTGGCGATGTCTTGCAAATATTCAACTTGATTAAGTAGGCATATAGTTTTAATTTTCCCATACTCAAAAATGGGGATTTTGCCTTAAATGTTTGACTAGGTCAGTTTAGTAAAATGCCTCCACCTTCCTCTATCCTTGCACCTTTCTTTATCCTTTAGTAGCTTTCATTCTTCTCCTCTCACTTGAGCACTTTCTGTCATTTGCTCCTCCCATCTCTTTTTTGGCCTCCCTTGCGGTCTTTTTTCTACATATTTTATCTCCATCATTATCTTTGTTGTCTTCTTGATATCAGCCTTCTGAATCTCCTCTGTAGCTTTCTGCATCAACTCCATCAGCTTCGAACACTTTTTGAATGCAGCCAATTCCTCAAGGTCACTCATTGCACAGATCCTCAGAATAGGTCTTGATCTTCAAGTCCGCCAATGTTTACCTGCTGCATTGTTTACGCCATCATCATATTGGTCAGCTGGTTCACTCTATACCAGATCCGCTGCTTTTTCAACCCCTTCTTCGGTGCGGAGATGCTCTTCGAAAGAAACAACAGCCTCAGCACTGATGTCCAGGTGTCCTCTTCTCAACAGGACAGCAAGCTCTTGTTGGTTGTTCACATCATCGTTAGTCTCCTCAATATCTCAAAAGACTGCTCTTGCAAAGCATTTCCTTACATTGTCGGGACAAATCTCTCTTGTGGCACGAGAACCCCAATACACAGCATTTCTAACAGTTATTTTCTTAGTTAGTGCTGTCAATGATTCGCTGGTTTCCACCTCAGCGAGAAGATTCTGTCACACAATCTTTTAGAGTGTAAATTACACCCTGGTCCATTGGTTGTGTTATTGATATTGTATTGGCAGGGTAAAAACAAGAGACACGTTAGAAAGTTTTAGTTTAGGATGACTTGTTGCATTATCAAAAAAAAAGCAAAACTTTCCTTTTCTGGTTGTTCATTTTAAAATTGAAACTGTTAATTCACTCCTCTATGATTGCAGCAGTCATCCACGCTTTCTTGTTATACTTCCATATTATTGGAAAGGTATCACGGTCAAGTCCCTTGAAGGTCACCTGCCATATTATCGCAAATGTAAACACTTATTTTCTCTTTGGCCTTTTTACCACCAACACATTTATCTAGGCGCTCATTCAAGGTCCTTGTTGGGGAATGGTTTTGAAATAAAGTCTAGCTTCATCGCCTTGAGCACATCTCTGGGGTGGTATCCTTGAATGATGGACAGTAATTTTTGTTTACATTCAAAATGGAGTAATCCATTGTTTGTGTTATTTGTACTCTCTTCTTTGTGTTTGATAAAGGCAACAATGCTGAAATATTATTCTATTTGTGTTTAAAATGTGTGTGTGACTACTTCTACTATAGAAGACAGAAGAAAGGAAGAAGATATCACCTTTGTGCATTGGACTCTTCCAACATTTTACCTCTTTCCATAGGTGGGCTTTCTTCATCAAATTTATTCTTAGTAGATTATTTTTCCTTTTTATTTAGTTTTGTCAATTTCCTTTATTATAAAATTATCTAGCCATTGGGCCACCTCATTTTTAAACATTAAACTGTTTATATTCTGCGACAGTCTTTGCATCAACAATCAACATTTTTAGTCTCACCACACTCACTACTCCAAACAATGATGTGTGATTTCTGAAACTTTATAGCCACCCATTAGAAGCTTTAAAATAATTTCAGAGACTGGAGTTCCTTTCCTCGAGCACCAACAAACCATTCCCACACGGTCATCCCATGTAGACCTCAAATTTAATCGTTTCATTTGGTCTGCAGTTCCCTTCTGCCATTCATTCATAATTTCATATCTATTTTAAAGAGTGTTGTAAATCTGTAATTTTCCCACACTTTAACCTCTGAATTAACTGTTTCTTTCTTATAAGCTTCTATCAGTTTCACTTGTTCACTAAGAGGAAACATTTTACAAGCAACAGTAAAGATCTTAACTGAACAGAAGGAACACATCACACAGCCACAAAACAAACAAAGTATTGTGAATACAGTGAAGAATGTTAATAATTACTGCATGGGCGCTTCAACAAGTTCAGGCAAAAATAGCTTGGTTATTATGTAATCCCCACTCTTGTTTATCACTCTAAAAACAAGGCTTCGTCTGGCCGTTGCAAATCACATATGTACTCTACAGCCTTAGACATTTCCTTCATTGTAAAATTCCGTTTACAAGCTGTCCATTTCCGCGTTAGGGAGGTTTCCGTTTTATACCAAAAGTTTTACATAGTTAATGTAACGGGACCATAATATGTTGTCCATTTTAACAGGTTTTTATTATATAGAGGGTTCATTTTGGGCAGGTTTTACTGGATGTATATTTGTTCCTTTAAATTATTTACAAGATTACAAAATTTTAATTAATTGCTCAGAAATATAACTGCAACCTAATCAGAGTTTGTGCCTTTTTCTTGACTCTATTCAAAAATGTTTTTGACATTTTCTCCTACATTTAACATATTTATTGAAACTAAAAATTTGTCTATCCTTTTCTGATTGATTGTCATAAGCTTATAATTATATACTCAAGTTATTTTTCATTTGAATGAATGTGAAGGCCAAGCTTAGACTTACATTATAAATATGAAAAATTCGTCTGAGCCTAAACTATAAAATTATTTTTAATTTTTTCCTCTCCTTTTTCCACAGAAAAATGTAATTTCTGCACAGGCCCAAAAAAAAGTAGAAAATATTGTTATAAAATTATAAGTTTTTACTTTGAAGTTGAAATCTGTACATTTTTACAGACTCCAACTCCGTCTCCACCTAAAATGTCTTCTAACTCTGACCTTGCTAAACCACACATATTCATTTAACAAACATAGTCTTGTTTTCTCTATTAATGATAAAGTAAGTCTCATTCAGAGTGTAGTACTCCTATTGAGTGTTTCTAGGGGCCGTCGTGTTGGCTTGCTTGCTAAAACAAGGGGAGGGTGTTTCAATGTCCACTCACTTAGAGGACAGGTTCATGTATTGGTGTGATAACATCAAGCTGTGTATATTTCAGAGGTCAGGAGTTCCAACTCACCACCAGCAGGCAGACCAAGTATGAGCCTCTACAACAAAAAGTTAGCTACCCTGAGAGGGCTGTTGTTGGGTTGAAGCAACTCGCCAACAAGGACTTTAACCCAACATTTGGCGAAATAGATGTTGTTGGAGTGGTGGTGTGCAATGATAGCCCGCAAACAGTGTTCCTTGCCGATGCAGACCACTCGCTTCTTGCAGTCACATTCTGGGGAAGTGCTAAGGTAATTACTTACTATCACTACTTTGTACTAATGGTAAAGTTCTTAGTAATAAAATAATGTAGGACTGGGCCAATGCTGATCACCGAGCCAAACATTGACTGGTTCTTAACACCGCCGAGCTTTTAAACCGAATGTTAACACGTAGACAGGCACCGGTAAGCTCTTGACGGCAACTTGTAATTTGTTCTGTTGTCAGGAAATTGTGTATAGTGTAATCTTAAATAAATAGTTAAGAGATGGGAATAAAGCGGAAAGGCAGGGTAGTGGGTAGTAAGCTGTATTGTGGCAATTATGAGTAGGGAGGAATTATCTTGGCTAGGTCATCCACAGGATGGTCTAGAAAAAACATCTAAATCAACAGAGGAAAATTTAAGAGAAGCTAAAACTGTGGAAGATTCCAGAGAAGCTAAAACTGGGGAAAATTCAAGGGAAGCTAAAAATTGTGAAAGAGTCAAGATAAGCTAAAACTAGGGAATATTCAAGGGAAGCTAAAACTGGGGAAGATTCCAGAGAAGCTAAAACTGGGGAAAATTCAAGGGAAGCTAAAAATTGTGAAAGAGTCAAAATAAGCTAAAACTAGGGAATATTCAAGGGAAGCTAAAACTGGGGAAGATTCCAGAGAAGCTAAAACTGTGGAAAATTCAAGGAAAGCTAAAAATTGTGAAAGAGTCAAGATAAGCTAAAACTAGGGAATATTCAAGGGAAGTTAAAACTGGGGAAGATTCCAAAGAAGCTAAAACTGGGGAAAATTCAAGGGAAGCTAAAAATTGTAAAAGAGTCAAAATAAGCTAAAACTAGGGGAAATTCAAGGGAAGCTAAAACTGTGGAAGATTCCAGAGAAGCTAAAGCTAAAGAATTGTTGGAGGTTTCAAAACTACACCATATATAAATAAATGAACAAAATATTTTTCTATGTTTTTTATTCTGAAATCAATACATATGTTACCCGCCTCTGTGGCGTAGTTGGCTAACGCGCTAGTCGTGTTGAGCCCGACTGCTGAGGACGGGGAGATCGAGGTTCGAATCTCGGTCGGGTGAACTGGGAGTGGTTTTTCCTAAATGGTTTTCCACTCTCCCTCCACGCAAATGCGGGTTCACTTCCTTTAATTCAACCTTCCCAATTCCTAATCCATTAGCGTAATTAGTACTTAAGCGTATAACCCGAACGGGTAGTAAGACGCGGTGCTAAATAATAATAATAATAATAATAATAATAATAATAATAATACATATGTTGCTATATTCTATGCCTTTATTTTAAAATAAATTCTTAAATAAGGATAAAAGTGGAGTCAATCTAATGTCTCAAATTTTGTTATTACTAAATAACTTTTAGAATTAATTCCCTTACATGGAACCACTACTGGTGAAGTAGTGACTGTGGCAAGAATATGAACTGTTGAGTGACCGATGTAGCACCGGCCACAGTTAGTCCTAATTCCTAGTTTTCATTGTTTTGTTCATAAGGAAGTGTTGTGTTGCAAAGTCTGTAAACCTCTCATCTAAATATAAGGCAGCGTGGCAGGAAAATCAGTCAAGAAGTTTACCTGAGAATAACAAAGTTTGTTTTTTTAAGAGCAACAAAAAATTAAGATACATAACAAGAACATAAATATAATGGAATCGCGTGAAGCGCTTATCATCCAAGGTATTGAAATTACTCCATTAGAGAATGGATGTTATCGACTTTACAATACATATAAAAATAAATAAATAAATATATTTGTAACTAAGCTGGCCGGTAGTACAACATAGGAATGCAATTAATACAATTATAAATCCCAAGGTATTAATATATAGCGTCAGCATGGAAGTTTAAGGTTCAAAGTGTGCATATAGTATGAAACGCAACAGACTCCACCATAAATCTTAACAAACATATATATGTTTATACATCCCTAACATTAGTATAAACATCAAGGAGTTAGTAAAACATGCGCCTTCAAGTGAAATGCAATAAACATTATTATAAATCTTGACAAATTAATATATAGTCTTTGCATAGAAGTCTATAGTTTAAAGTGTGAAATGCAATAAACTTCATTATAAATCTCAACAAATATATATATATAGCTTTAACATTAGAACTAATAACTAGGAGTTAAATAAATATACATGCGCCTTTAGATGAAACGCAATAAACATTGTGTTGACCAGCAACAATTAGAAAAAGTACCTATCTTTGGACCAAGTCCAAAGACTAAGATATGAGTGCCCTTTGCTCAATAATAGAAAATGTAATTAAAATAATCCCACATACAATGCTATAAGTTAACAATACCAAAAGAAGTGATGGATGGTAAGCCATATATATATATATATATATATATCAAATAATGAATTATTGTATAGAATTGTAATCTTACACAAGGAGACAGAAAGGCAACCTCAGTTGCAATGAACCGTGTTAAAAAGCAAAACATCACAAAGTTAACGTTTAAAAGAATTTAAGTTCAAATCAATAATTTTGACAAAGATAATCCCCCATTACGCCGAAAATGAATTTTGGTTAAAAAATAATAGATCCCAGCTTTAAGTAGCCGCCTTCACCTTGGTCAGTCGACGGTACAATGAGTGTCCATTGAAAACAAACGTCCCAATATATACCCATAATTGTATTCACAGAGAGAAAGGGCAAGGGAAGAAGGGGTAGGAGAACTGAACACAAACACAACAAGCAAAGAAGGAACTGGTAACTCGTGGATTGATTCCCGAGCAGTCAGTTAAACGAAAGCTCCACTTAGTAGAGTAGAGTGTCAGAGAGCAGAGGTCAGTCTACATACTCGAGTGCTAGAGTTCATTGGGGGGGGTTTGCTGAGTGTTACCCCATTTAAATTAACTTGAACTTGTAACTCATTACAAGTCTTAAAAATGAATGACTGACCCCCCCTCCCCGTCTCACCGACATGAGCCTAATGTTTGTCACAATGTGTTGTGGCCGAGGATAGGGGTGGATATATGATTGTGTGGGTTCGTGATTGACGTTCTACCTGGGTTTATGGCTTTTATTAGTACTAATATATCTATCACAAATGTGATGTTGATAAGTGATACTAAAAATATAAAAGATATGAAAAGTATATTTAGAAGTTTGTGGCAGAACGAAGTTTTGCAAGGAATAACCAATGGCTCAACTGTCTTCTAGGTGATCCTACACAGTGTATGAACCCTGGTACTATGGGCTCTAGCAGTAGCCCCAATACAAGTACTGATTTGCGCAGCCCCCAAAATGGGCAGAGTGATCCCCGAGACTTGATGGTGATTAGTCAGCCTAGTTATCTAGGATACACTACTATTTAACCTGTCTTCTGGCCTGGTTTACCGTGAGGAATGCTGACACTGTTAATGTTGTCAGCACATAGGCTCTCTTTGTTTACAAGCTATTCACAACACCTTGCAATACTCGTTTTATCATTCACAATCCAGAGCACAACAATATTAAACAACCAAGCCTCACAATTTAGGCTGTGTGGTTTTTATTCGAGCCATTGGTTAGAATCGTCAATAATTTTCTTCCCTACTTTCCAACTTGGACTTTGATTGTGCCCATACTACGAATATACAGAAATTTGTTGGATATCTTGTCACAAGGTGTTGAAAAGTTTCTTTGATTTGAGAAACGAGATTATTTTGTTCTTAGAAATGAAGGCACAAAATGTTTCCAACATTAAAAATACAAAATGGATTATAAATCTGGCATTTATGGTCGATATAATAAAATACGAGTATTTAAATGAATTTAATTAAATCTTCAAGGAAAAATTAAACTTATAACATCCATTCATGATAATGTGATAGTCTTTCACACAAAACTTTGGTTGTTGCAATGTCAACTTAACAGTGGTAGTCTGGTGTATTTTAAAACATTCAAGCAAAGGGAATCATGACCATTTATTAGTGAATATGCATAAAAAATTGAAGCCTTGATTTGTGAATTCAAGACGAGATTCCAGGATTTGAAAAACTATAAGTTCAAAGTTGCAATGTTCACAAGGCTATTTATCTTTGATGTGGAAAAGACAGATGAAAATGTTCAAATGTAATTAATTGAAATACTCAATACTCTAAGTTTTGTGAGGCTTGTATAAAAAAAATTATTATTTCATCTCTAGGAACCGATTTCCAAAAATGGTTAAATTTGCACTGCACTATATGTGCAATGTTTGGCATCATGTGTGGACAGTTGTTTTCACCTATTAGAAGGAACAATATATGTGCAATGTTTGGCACATGTGTGGACAGTTGTTTTCACCTATTATAAGGAACAAAACAATCGAGAGATCATGGCTTACGGATACTCATTAATCATCAACTATGAAAGTGACTTCACCACAAGATTTAAAGCCCAATATTTACACCACTGCTGCAAATAAAAGATTTCAAAATTATGGGAGAAATAAACGGTACTGAACTCTGAGAAAGACCTTCTCACTCCATTGTTTAAAAATGGACATATTTACTCAAAACTCGTAATATATTTTAAACGAAATAATATACACTAGCAAACCCGAGTAAAGAGTCTTAAATTATAGAGCTAGATCATTGCTGTACAAATATTTCCCCTAAGAGGTTAAATGAAAAAGAACATCAACTTTTTGAGATACTTACTTATTTACTTATTCTATGGCATTAGATAATTATTGCGTTTAAACTTAAGTAGTCTCTCTGTACAACTAAAGCTCACAAAATTGTAACAATATGTTTGCCATTATCTCTGAAACTATTATAAAGGTATAGCCTATTTCAAATAAAAGTTTTGTGTCTTTGATAGTACTACAATTTTTCGATGATAAGTTATTTAGTATCTCAAGAGTTGCGGAGATATGGAAATTTCCACTTCTGTAAAGTACCCTAAAACTCATTTTCATTGCTTGTAATCTTAATCGATGCATAGATACTAATTATAATCAAAATCGTTAGAGCATATTTTGAGAAAATTGATTATTTTTTTTCCGCCCTTTACTAAACTAATCTTAATTTTAGGATTAAACAGACACACAGACAGACGTTATTGCAAAAACCACTTTTTAGATTTCAGTGGGTCATGAAATGTTGGCATCCATCAACATTTCGGGTTAGAATTTCTTTTGACGGTCACAGTATTTTACTTTTAGTGTTTGAAAAGTTAAAGATTTTATATATTTGCGTTTGGCTTGAAAGTTATTGGTTTTATAAAAGTATTTCTCAAATAGTTTTGGAGATATAATAAAAAATTAGAATTTATGTATCAGACCAGAATCCTTAGTCATTTTGCCGAAAAAATGAGTGTAGCCATTTTGTTTATAATATTGACCAATGATTAGAAATGAGATTTAATCAAAATCGTTAAACCCAATTTTGGTTAAATCGATTTTTTTCTCTTTTTACCCTCCAGTAAACTACCCTTAATTTTAGGGTTAGATCCAATTCCAAAAACCCCTTGGGTCAACCCTATGATAACCCTAAAAACCAAGTTATAGCTCGATCAGTAAAATAGTTTAGTCCGATATATAGACAGACGGACATTCAAAAACTACTTTTTCGGATGGGGAGGGGGGTTAATGAAACATCGAGATTCATCAAAATCTCGAGTTCGATTTTTCGACAATCTCACTACTTTCTCTACCTGTAAGAGAGAGAGAAAGTAAAACTAAAGGATGAGTCCCAATATTGTATAAAAATAAAACTAAGGTACTAAAATGATTGTTACATTTGTTTTAATTAATGCAGCCCTCTCAGTATTTTTAGTATTCAATGTGGTCCTTATTATCAAACGAGTTTGACACACCTGATGTACTACACTGGGGTAGATACCGGTCTCCCAAGCTACATTCAACATAAGTTATAAGTTATAAAATATAGGCCTAGCTAATTCTAATTTATGCGGCTTAGTTACATCCCTTGACCAGTAATGACTGTGTGAACGTATAGAAAATAGGCAATATAGGCAATATAGGCAATATAGGCAATATAGGCAATATAGGCCTTACTCTTTAGATATCAAGTTTGTGAATTTATTTAACATGGCTGGACTTTGTTGTTGTTGTTGTTGTTTAACCATTTACTTACTATGTGTCCCACATCTAACAATTGTTCAAGCTATCTGCATCGTTACAAGAAATGAATAGCTTTCAACAAGGAAGGTAGATTTCAGTAGTAGGGTACTCGCATTTGCAGTGATTGAGATTACTTCACACTTAGTATATGTGTTTTCAGCAATGTGTGGAATCCAGGCATTCTATAAAACGCCTAGGCTTTCTATATAATGCTTAAAAACCTGATGTTTCATACATTGGCTAAGAATTGTATATAATGCCGGGTAAGTATAGGTCAAATGTGAAATTAGAGATATATATATTGCTGGCTTGGCGCCTGCCGGCCGCCTCACGCCTGCAACTGCTTAGCACCTGTCTGTTGGCTCCTCTCCAACCCTCTCCAGCTCTCACGGTTCAACCACAAGTGTTGGAGATGGCAACAAAAGCAGATAATGATCGCGCAAGTGCAATGAAAAAACTATTTTACACTTAATTATCTGAAAAACGAAGTGTTATTGAAAAAATAGTGTTTCTCTTATCGATGAACAATGAACAGTACCAAGAGTTAGTGAAGTATTTTGTTCTAAAAGTGCAAACAAGAAGGAGCCTGGTCATTACTGGTTATTAAAATATATGACGTAATGGCCGTGGAACAGAAACGAAAGCTCCCAAACAGCCAATAAAGGAAGAAGGTGGAGCTGTTGTTTTTTATGTGTCTGATGTTCTTCATGAGACACATCAATCAGTCGAGCACGAGAGACGAGATCGTATGAGTGAGGAACAGTCGAACAGGTAAAAGAACATCACTCGCTTTGATATTGAACTGTATATCGAGCTGTAAGAAAGGAGTTGTGGTCAAGTATACCTAATTGACTTCCAGACCTACCCTGACAGTGAGTATAAATTTATAATGGTATACCAGGATCATCTAACAAAAAGGGCTCACAATCTCATGGTGTACCATCAATCCGATTGGTAATGGCAGAGAGTTTGTCACCCACGTTGTTTCCAGCCCTAAGGATTACTGGCCGCATGGGAAACCTCGCCAGAGCCAGGGGAGTGTGGAACGGGCGAACCAAGATAGAGAGAACATGCTCATAACATGGGTGCAAGATGAACAAACCTCCCTTTGGAGTCAAGGCATACGATTTGTTCAGTTAATGAAAAATAGAGCCAACCATACCGGTATGAGGCTCTGTTTGGTTGAGTACATCAAACCTTCTTAAATAAATAATGGGAACTTTTGAAGAAAATAGGAGCCTAGCAGCCTAGCACCTCAACTGGTGTGTCAGAATACCTTGACGACTACATTACCAGTTCAATCCACTCTCAGGCTAAGAACCACGTTGAGTCCCGAACACAAAAATAGCCAGCCTTAGCCTGCCAATCAGTTAAAGATTTTAAATGTAGCTCTTACACACTTAAAACGCCTACTTATTAAAATGTGCTTGTTCCTGTTATATTAGGAGTTGGGCTATGAAGACATGTTGGTACCTCACTCAGTTGTGTCTGCCAGTAATCTCCAGTGGAAACACGGTAATAACCTGCTGCCATGTGTGTATGCCACCGAGATGTCCACATTCTCTTCTCATCCTCGACAGGCGCACCTAAAGCAAGCCTTGCACACTCTCAGGGGAGAAATATCAGTGGTGAGTAACCCGCTTTGATTGGCTTTTCAAAAATATTATGGTAACATTCATTTTGGTAACATTTTAAACGGATTTTTCTTGCGTGGTTTTATCATACGATTTAATAATAAACTGTTATGTAAGGAAAACCTGGAAAATTCGGGGCATTTTAAAACTGATATGGGATGGAAGCAAACAAATCATTGATATTCACTTTTCTACTTTTAGAGATGTAATACAATTTATATATAATCTTTATCATTACACAGTAGGGGTGTGCGAAGGCCACTTTTTAAATGTGAAGCGAATCTTGAGACTTGCGAAGAAAAGTTGAAGTCGAAGCTACCTAGGATTTTTGTTGTTGTCACTTAACGCTACTTTTAAATTTTAAATTAAATTATTTTTCTAGATCTTATCAGTAACAGGGGCCAGGAAAATGTCCTTATTTTTTTAACTAAGGACTATATTAATAATTAATGCCCACATACTTAATGATAGGCATACTAACTTATAAATTAAGTTTTAATTTTTACTTACATCATGGAATTTATAATATTAGTTGGCAAACTTTACATAATTTTTTTTATCTGCATTTCTCTGATAATAATTATAAATTAAATTCTGTTTTCGGTTCCTACTTTCCGTATCAGCTATTTTGAATAGTAAAGAAAATGCGAAGAAGCTATAAAAAAAACTTATGTATCAAAATGTAGTTGTAATTTTGTAACAGATAATTCCAAAGAGAAACGATACTATAGGCCAAACATTAGACGCGAGCTGCGATGATAGCACAACTAAAGCACTTTCTCTGCTTCATACCAGTGACCAGAGTGTTATTTATTTATAGGTATTTTTATTTTTTACAAAATTACGTTGGCGATAGTGAAAATAATATAGTAACATTTACTTACTCATTTTTGATCCATTCTTACGTTGTGTTAGTTAAATTACTAGTCAGTGTTAAAATTCTGTTTATTGATGGTTTTAAAATTACCGAATATTGAAAAATGTAATATTTAGTAAGATAAAATTAAATCGTTTGATAATTTATCGAAGTTTAATCCTTCCTTTGAAGTTTTTCAAATATGCAAAGGTTATTGTAGATTTCACCCGCCTCGGTGGTGTAGTTGGCTAACGCGCTTGTCGTGTTTAGCTCAACTGCTGAGGACGGGGAGATCGAGGTTCGAATCTCGTTCGGGTGAACTGGGGATGGTTTTCCTAAATGGTTTTCCACTCTTGTTCCACGCAAATGCGGGTTCACTTCCTCTAATTAAACCTTCCCAATTCCTAATCCATTAGTGTAATTAGTACTTAAAGGGTATAACCCGAACGGGTAGTAAGACGCAGTGCTAAATATATATATTGTAGATTTCGAAGTCTAAGGAGATTTGACCTTCAAATTTTCGAAGCTTCGCACATCATTATTATACTCACTTCTTTGTATAAAAGACTCGCTTCGGTGGCCTCATGGTCTAATGTGCTGCTTCCTGAGTAGACTAGGCTGCCAATGACAGGATGATCGAGGTTCGAATCTCTATCAGGCTTACAGAGAGTTGTTTTTCCAAAATGTCCACTCTCCCTCCTTGCAAATGTGGGTACAATTCCTCTGAATGTAGCCTTCCTAATCCCTAAAATCATTAGTGTAATTAGTACATAAGCTAATAATTCGGAACGGGTAGTAAGACGCAGTTTTAAAAATGAATAATTTGTATAAAAAGACACACATTTAACCTATATCTTTGATAGTGTCTTTCATTACAAACTAAATGTTTGACTGTTTTTATTGAGTATGCAATTTTGTTGTAGGATTTACGAGAGTTTGTTTCATCTTGTCGAGACAAACTCAAGTCCATAGTGCAGCAGACTAATAAAGTAACAACCCCAGTACCTTATAAGGCATCCAACTCAACATCACCACTGCACCAAACAAGAACATCCAAGTTGGTAACACCGTTGCATCGACCTCTAAATAACAATGCTGAAGAACTCAAGCCCCCCTCGGCAGCCGAGCGCAAATTAACCAAACTGGAACTTTATGGAGACCCTCCCCCTCTTAGTCCACTGGTACTGCCACGACTGAGAGGAACTCTTAGGAAAGAGTTCAAAGCTCCACAGAGGATATCACACTCGCCTGTCCATTCTGAGACCAGTCCTCCTCTGAGTTTAGACTCTCTCTCCGACTGAACAATCTTATCCTGTTTAATGGACACACAGACTGTACATATTTCCTGATAAAAATATCTATATGCAGTACTTGATTAAGGTTTAATCAAGACCCTTGAAATGATTAGGCCAAGTAAAATGTTTACATACTGAAACATAATTCATATACTTTTTTCTGTCACAAAGAAAATAATAGATTATTTTCCAAAATATTAAGTCAAATTTTAATCTTTTACATAGCTTGGTAGTACTAGTCTGACAGAAGTGGCATTTGTCCATGTTTATGACTTCTTTCAAATTTATTATAATTATACTGTATGTGATTCATTAATTGTCTCCAAGAATGTCTTTTAGTCAAGTATTAAGGCAAGAGTTATGACAAACAAAGCAAAATGCATGACTCATTGTTCCTTAGGGTGTTGTAAAGTTTGATAAATTACACACTTTTTACATAAAGCTGTGAAATATTTTGTTATTGCTGTTTTTTTGTTATAAACATTTTCCTGGCCACTTTTAAAAAATCCCAAATGTTCCCTCTGAATATAAATAAGTATTTAAGCTTATGCATTTTTAAAACACAAGTATAATTATATGTTAATAAAGGAGTTTTAGTTGGTTGATTTACATATCCATTGTATTTTTTTTTAAAAACCTTCTAATATTAAAAACAGGAAAATAAACGCAGAATGATTAATTATGTATTTCATTTGGCAGTAGCAGCTTGTAATGTAGTCGGCTGTGTTTATTAAAATGATATTTTTAGCTGTCTCATAGTGTAATAATATTAACCAAATGTGGTCGCTGTGTGATTTTGTTGTTGAAGAACTGTTAACATTATTGAATGTGTGTTATTTTTTAAAACTAAATAGTTTTTTTAACATTCCATTGTTTTGTATGTTATTCTAGTAAAATGTTTATATTTCTTATGAGTTTGTTATTAAAATATATCCTAAAATTAAGTTTCATTTTCCTTGCTTTGATTCATCCTTAGGTAGGTTTGGGTTCCATAAGATTGCTCCAATGCCAGTAAAAAAAAGTCTGCATTATGATTTTACGTTAGTAAATAGTTGGACAAATCACTTGCACATGCGGTGCTTTTCCTTCTAGAAAACTTCTAATGCATTTTCATTCCCTTGAATTTTGTTTTGTTTACATTCATTTTTTAATAAGATTATAATTGAGGAGGTTGGGGCAAAAATATGATAACCCTCATTTGACAACAAAATAAGTTAGCAGTGAATTTTGGTTTCACACCCCTTCAACTACAAGTTGTTTTTATACTCAGTCAATAAATTGAGGATCACTAATATCCATGAATATTTTACTTATATTAATAGCTAGATTTTAGGATTTTATAGACGTTTAAATAGTGAAAATATCCCATCTCAATCAATGAGAGGGTCATCATGTTTTTGCCCCAAAGGATTATGCAAAGTTGTTGCTCAAATTTCAATAAAATCAATTACCATTTTTTAATAAGTTTTCACAACTATATATCTGTTAGTGAATGCTGTGAGTAGGTGAAAAGTGATGTTGGTGTTTGAGTGGAAAATGAGTAGGGCACATGGGTGTAACATACCCTAAATACATCCCTAGTTGTGAGTCTCAATCTGTACCAAGCCTCCTTAAGTCATTGGTCTCAACAAGAAGCTGGTAAATTAACTGTTCGAGTTAGGAATAAGTGTTTGCTACGACCGTGTTTTAGAAATTTAAGCCAGGTATTTGTCAAGAAACAATCACTGTTCCCCCTGTTTCTTCGTGTACCAAACCATCCTTGCCCTTGCTGTGCCTCCCGATATCAACAGCACAGTAATTCCGGAGATGATTATGTATGAAATTAAAGGCAATTTAGATATAGCAGTTAAAGAAGAAGACTGGATAAAAAATATATATATATATCCCGTCTGTCAAAAGGCAAGCTGCACAAAGGCGATGTCATTTCCTGGAGTGCTTACCATGCATCTCGCCAACCTATGGAACCAGTTGAGTGTGGTATATCAGCACTTTTGCCTCTTTGCTTCTTTTCAATGGTCAGACATGAAATGGAAATCATCAAAAACATAATACAAAGATGTTACGTGAATCAAGTTCCAGTTATAACAGTTGATCAGCCACTCTGCTAAAGCCATGTGCGTTCAGTGGCGCTGGCCTGTTGAGTTTGGTGAGCAGTCATATATTGTGATGCTTGGAGCTCTCCATATTGAAGTGACTTTATGGAAAGTAGCTGGTGAAATTTTAGAGGATTCTGGGTGGACAACATGTTTGACTGATGCTGGTATAGCATCTTCAAGAACAGCTAACTTTTTAATTTTTGCTTCTCATGTAAAAAAAAACAGGCATGCCCACCAGGTAACAGCTGTATCACTTGCCAAGCTACAAAGAGGTGCATAAGAAATAATGAAAGAGGAGTATAATGCAGTATCTTTTGACAACTGGAAAAAAGAAATGATTGTTAAAAGTCATATGTTTCAATTCTGGAAGATTGTTCTTCATTTGGAACTCCTAGTATTGATTTTGTTCGTGCTCACAGAAAATATTTCTTTCCCTTGTACATTGAAGCAATGGAAGCTGTTTCTTGGTTCTTTGTGTTAGATCACACCAATTACGCATGCTGGCTTCCAGTTTACATAAGAGGCAGAGAAAATATTCCTGAAGTAACTTTCCATGATTTTCAAGGATGATGAGTAGTCCCAAAGAGCATAAATATATTCTCGGCAATGCCTACTGACCAAGCACATGAACAGAATAACAAGACTGTAAACCTTGCTGGTGGAATTGTGGGCTTGAGAGAAAATCCCTCTGCATATCACAAGTGGATGGTATCAGTACCTGAGCTGGCAAGAGTTACACAAGAGTTTCAGAAATTTTACAATAACCATGTGAATGAATTCTACCATCATGAACAAGGCATAGCTTATAAATAAAGATTCAAAGAGAAAGTTAACAAAACGAATTAAGATATAGTGTTATTCAGGAACTCATTCCAAGATGGTCAAGAACTTATGAATATTTCTTCCCATGGCTGTGTCGATGAAGTGGTTGTAGTGTCAGTTCAGACAATGGAGGGACTGGGGATGGAGCAGTATACTAAATATGTGCAGGAAGTACTAACAGGACTGCATCAATTCACAACCTGATCCAAAAAAAAACAAGAATACCACTTTTCAAGCGTCCACATAAGAAATCACAATCTTCAACAAAAAAGAGCTATAATGATATCAAAAGTGATTACAGCATTTTCAGCCAACTCCAAATCATGTCAAGTGATCTTGATGAGTTTTTTTGCTCGTGAGAACCATTCATGGCTACCATCCCTCTCTCTCCACTGTAAACTTCGACTCCCTAGTAGTAAATCTGAGTTATTTTGGAGTATCACACCACAAAAAGAGAGCAGTTTGATGTCAAAATGTTTGATGAAGCTGATATAATTCATGGACTAAATAGAAGCGAGGCTGGCACATTTCAAGACTACGGCAAAATGGTGTTTTGACTTTGGGTACTAAGAGAACTTCATAGCTGTTGTAGAGTGGATATATCTGGAAGTTTGAAAGTTTCCACATGAGATAAAAGGGGGGAAAGTTGTACCAAGGTAAGTGGCCCCTCGGACAAAGCTGCCTGTTTATTTTGGCAACTCTTACCTGATTTTAACAACAAAGAACTATTTTCATTCCTGGAAAATTAAGTGCAAGTCAGTAAATGGCCATCTAAAACAGAAGTATCTATTACATCTGGAAGATGTCAACTCCAACCAGAAGAGTGAAAAAATGTCTAACACTGACCATAAAGAAGCTCATATTAGGATGTGTCTGCACCTTTTGTATTCTGTAATAAAAGGTGAAAACTCTTTATCTCGATCAGCACGGTGAACATAGCTGTTATAGAGTTATTCTGTTAGGTATCATCTCAGATGTTGAAAAGTAATTCAAACATCCAGCCTTTGGAAAAGGGAAAAATTTCAGGTACTGGCACATTAACTATATTTACCATAAGCTTGGCCATGGCATTTCAAGGGCCCTGCCCTTCTTTTATGCCTTTATGGGTTCCGACACATCATCACAGTTTAGTGACAAAGGAAAAAAGTCAACCTGGAAATCAAATTCTGCTGGTGTTACAAAGGTTTTACTTCTATGTTCCAGTGAACCTTTTAAAGCCGTGGACCCAATGACAGATACTTTCACTCAAATAGAACGTTTTGTCTGCCTTCTGTATGATCATACATCTACCGTTTGTTGAGTGAATAAACTGAGACAAGAACTTTTTACACAAGGGAAAAATGTGAGGCTGATGCAGAACCTACCACCCACTCAGGATGCATTGCTTCAACATGTGTTTCATAGCATATACCAATCTAGTATCCGGATTAAAAGTTTGAATTCCCTGCAAAACATTCCCAGCGCTGAATGTTTTGGGTGGATGAAATCATATTATGAAAATTGGAAACCACGGTGGATGACCCTACCTGAAGCCTCTAAGAGCTGAGAGAACTTCTCAAATGTCCCTGCAAGACTTTATTTCTATGCACAAAGAGATGGCTTTGCAAGACTTCACAACTTCAATGTACAACATTGTGCCAATGCCAGGGAAATTGTTACAAGGTTTAATATAAACAATTCACACATTCAAATAAAATTCACATAAGACTCAAACATTTAAAATTATGTTATCAGTATAACTCAAATAGGTAAGTTAAATAATATTCAGAACTATCTGATTTTCCAAGCTGATCTCGATTGAAATGTGTCCATCCAGCCAATTTGTGACATTATTCCGCTGAGATGGCTGTAGCTTTGACTACTGTAACTCAAATTCAGTGTTTTAAGTATCAAATTAGAATTCTTTAAATTCTTGTTTGGAAGTAATAGGCATAACAATTTCGTATCTTTGTCGGTTTCTTCGTAAAATCGCTTTTTTCCCAAATTGTTTTAAGAAAAATAGTAAATTTGACATTTTAGTGGTCTAAAAATTTATATTGATATTTTATAGTTACATAACAATATATATTGATTTGTAAACTTTAAAATGAAAAAAAAAAAATGAAATTGCTCTACTACGTTCAGAGATAATACACTTTGAAGGAGAACACTGTAACACACTCCTGAGGCAAGGCGCTTGACCTCCTCCAAGGGGCTGACACCCCTACATGTGAGTCCAACACTCACGGAAGAAGGTGCCAACCCCTCTCAACAATAGAAGATAGGTAAGGTTTTCCCAGTTGTCCGGTGATGTCAGATATTTATAGTAGGTGTGGGATCAACGGTTCCTAAATTTCCTGATGTGCATGTAAAAGTACGTGGCTACACTCAAAGGACACAGCCATGATGGATTAGAGGAACCTCGAAAGAGGTATCGGTTCCCCAAACCCTAACTAGTTACTTGGTGGTGTGCTTATGTACCAGTCCCTTTTACTGTGGATCTAAGTGCTAATATCACTAATTTTATACTAAGCGCTTTTTTTGCAATCCTAGACTATGCCAAAAGTCCACATACTTATGCTTAAGACTAGAGTTGTCAACTGTGGATAGGCCTGTTGTTGATTGTCATATTTCATCAAAATTGAACATTTATTTTTGACACATAATCATTGCACTTGATATAATTGTCTCAATAATGATCATAGATGAGAATATGTGGGACCAACTCATTCTCTCTTGCTTCTATTTGAATAACTCAAAGTTAGTTTAATGACTGTAGAGGCCTAGGGCACAGAGAAGCAAACACCTGACTCTCATCTCCATGGGAGTTTGGTTGCGCTCATTAGTCAATGGGGAGTGCTAGTTGCAGTCCTCAGGGATAATAGCACATCTAAGTCAAATTGTTCAATGTAAAGGCTACATGCTGGAGAGCGAGATTCCAAAGGTTGTGGTCCGAACACAATAGTTCAAGTAACCCCTCCCTCCCTCCCTCCTAACTCATCCCTTTACCCCTTTCAATTAACAAACCTTTTCAGAGAAGACAGTATATTTAAAGATTATTTACAATGAGGCCATTTGCAAACATTCGCTTGGCGCTTGAAGAAAAAGAGACCATTGTATTCCATGTTTTCTTTGTAATTTTCAGTCTGAGTAAGCTCCTTTGGGAGTTGGTTTATGGAAAGTGGTATGGGGCTGCTACCTGAACCTAGATTTATGAAAGCCAGTTTAATTCAAAGTACTAGAAGGCAATTTTTGTCTGTTTTCTAGTAAAACCATCTTAAAAGTTAACTGTTTTTAAAAAATGTCCACTTGACAGTGATGATGTCACTTGGAACTGCACGTAACAATCCCCATGTTGAGCTCAAGCTCGCCCAATGAGCACACACATCTTAACCTGGAGAATGTGTATATTGTGTTCACAATTCATAACAACTAAATTCTAGACAAAGTAAACAGAATATTGATGACATCATGGAAATAACACTAGTTTTTATGAACTATAATGACATTTATCCAATCCAGCTTAACATAACCTTTCATTATTATGACATTTATCCAACCGAGCTTAACCCAAAGTCTGTTCATGATAGGTTTTTACCTGGGTTAGAGCTGAAAAATCTTAGGTTTTTGGTTGCTAACACTTGAAAAGATCATTGTTTTGTTATAAATATTACTTTACATTTAAAATAACGTTAAGTTTTCTCACCCTAATATTTCCCTACAGTACTTTTAATCATTTATTTTTACCCAATCCTAAATAATAATTTAAGCATAATTAAAAGTACTTAATTTTGGAATGTTTTCTATGATGTGTAATATAGTACCTCAATTAATACCTTTTAATACAGGCATCATATTTACTTAGAAAAATAAAATACTTTTATTATTATTATATATATATATATATATAAAATTAATTAGTTTATGATTATTTTATCGTATTTCAAAATATTTTACTGAATAAAATTTTTATCCACTGTGTAGGTGCATCATTGTAATTTTTTTTGTTGTTTACTATTAATTGTGGTATGTTCTGCTTCCGTGCTCCAAGATGTCGAGGTATGTAGTGCTACGCGCCTGACCTCTATGCAACCTGCTGTACACGCATGCTTGAATTATTATTATTATTATTATTATTATTATTATTATTATTTAGCACCGCATCTTACTACCCGTTCGGGTTATACGCTTAAGTACTAATTACTCTAATGGATTAGGAATTGGGAAGGTTGAATTACAGGAAGTGAACCCGCATTTGCGTGGAGGGAGAGTGGAAAACCACCCAGAGTTCACCTGACCGAGATTCAAACCTCGATCTCCCCGTCCTCAGCAGTTGGGCTCAACACAACAAGCACATTAGCTAACTACGCCACCGAGGCGGGTCATCATTGTAAAGAACTTGTTTCCATCATGTTCAATCACATGGTTTAAATTCATTGGTCGCCATTATGAAGCTATGTTCGCTAGACCTTTTGTGAAAGTGTTTTGAAAAATAATTTTTTCAAGTTGAATAAAACTATAAATAAGCTTTGTGCCCGACCTCAAAAAAAATATATATATAGGACTAAATTACTGTGGTTACCTATCACATTCATACATTACAATATGTTTTTATTAGTTATCCAAAGAGACAAATGTCAGCTGTTGGTGTAGGGATACATTAGGGACTATTTCTAGTAACTTTGTGAGCTGTCATCCAAGTAAACTAAGGTTGTGAGTGTACCATAGTCTTTCATTATTAAGACACTTTCCCAACCCAGCTTAATCTAACCTTTTGTGTGTTACTAAATTAATTTTATATTTATAGTTAAAATAAACTATTCAATGTAGTAATTAAACGTGGATGGTACACATCATACAATGATGCCATAGACATTTTATTGCGTACCGAGAAAGATCACTAATGTAATGCAAAGCATTATGTGATGAAATCCACCCAGTGCATAAGATCACAGTCCAAAGTTACACGTCATCATCACTATTTATATTTCCAAACTGATGTGGATGGTGTGTAGTATAGTTTTATTTAAATATTGTTAGATAAAAAAAATTAAATGCCTTTATATTGGTGTAATTTAATACTACGTACTAGAGTGCGCATAATAAAGTGAATATAATATTCACACGTTGTACCAGTCTACTTAATATGCACTCAAACTAGTGTGTGGTAGAGTTAGGTTTCAAGTTTGGCAGCAGAACAAAGGAATTGTGAAAGCTGTTCACCAGAAATTTGAAGATGTCTTCCTTTTCCCATTATTTCTGAAAGTCGAGCAACAAGGATATGCTTGCAGGTTAGTTTTGTACCGGTTTTAATTACATGAAAGTTGTAAGCTGGACACTGGCAATAATTTAGCTTTGGAAATAATGTGTATGGCATCCCCGTACTTCCTACAACTTGAATGGCGAATCGTTCACAATTTTCAGCATGAAAATATGTCACACACTTTTTATCTAATAATTCCATAGCTCTTTCAAATGGTGTTCCAAATACAGTATGCAACTTAAGAATATCTTCATCACATAGTCTTCCTTTTTCCTGGAAGGTATGTTCTACTAGCTTAAGAACATCCATAGCTACATTAGGAAGTAAGGGAACTGCTACTTTACTCGCATTATAATAGCCGTTAGATTGATCAGTTGTAGTGGGTAAATACATTGGCGCTGAATTATCTATTATCTATTTAAGGCCCTCGTTATGGATCATAGAAGAGGCAGATGGAACTGCATTGACAGTTGGCGCGAACACAATACAGAGACGTTGAACAATAAGAAGAATTAAGAGTATACGTTCGATTTGTCACTTATCCCAATGTTGATTCCTTAGTCCTTACTTTATTATAGAGATCAATGGTATGCAGTGCTGCCAGCTCTATAGTCTCTAGCGATAGTACATGGACCTCAAATGGATTATATTTTACCTGTAGGATACTACTTTTTGACATTATATAGATAAACCCACCGATTTTCATTTTTTTAAAAGTGTAAAATCTTTTACTTTATAGCAGGCAGGGCCACAGGACACTAGTTTTTAGAAAATACCTTAAAATTGGATTGTACAGGTGGTGAAATTATATCAGTAGTAGTATCCAGTTCGTACAGTTGGCAACACTGATGGTATGGTAATATTGTAGAATGCACTGATCAAGTTAACATTAAAGATCTGTTAAGTCTGTGACCCTGTGTTAAAATCATCTCTATAACAACAGTAGTCGGCATACTATTGTGTAAGAGAAAAGGAAACTTTCGGGTATTTTCTTTTCTTACACCCATACAAGGTAATCTGGCATTTTAACATTGTTTATTAAATTGTTTGAATATATGAGATACATCAATGTCTGATTAGTTAAATGAAATAAATGTGTTATAAAAAGCTTTGATGAGCATAAAAAAGTTCAAAACTTTGAAGAGTTCTTTCGTTAAATAAGTTTATGTATACTAATATACACGATGATTTTTAAGGAAGCTTGTTTGAAAGGCTTTATTTTGAACTAGAAGCCTAACCTCTAGTAGCATTTAGATTGGATAAAAGAACTTCTAGAAGGGAATTTCTACGTCCATTCTAAATGGCCGTTCATCTTACCAAAGTACTAAAATATATATTCTGGTACGGAATAAAGCCTTACGGATTGGGATTCTTACTAATATCATGGTTTAATAGATACCGTAATTCCTACAAGCCTATAACATAAATTATCATTTGAACGTAATACTTATACATAAAGTATGTCATTCAAACCAATGTAAGACAGTTTTTATCTTACTTGTTTCACTGTAGTTATCGAACTTTTAACATAATATGGTTTCTGAAGGCAATATACCTAATATGAGCCAACTTTTTTTAAAAGAGGTAGTTAATATTTTGGCATACTATAAACAACATGGATAATAACTTCAGGCAAGTGTGGTATGTAACTTCACTATTTTCAAAGAATAACACCTTTATTCATCAGAGACATGTTTCAACATAAGAACATTGAAATAAACCGTTAAATCTGTCCCTCCACAATAAAGCAAACGATAAACTTGAGCTTCATGCTTTGGTCCTTGGTAGAGATGGGCGATATTACACTGACGGCGATTTTTTCACCATTATTCCCTGTTCAGAGACCTTCCCAATGTCTGGACCTTAAAAGTATCAGTGATTGAGATACTTAGCGATACTTTCACCAGACGGCGAGAGCTGAGCATTCCAGTATGAAAGCTACGATTGTGACTGACAAAATATCGGTAGGCGTCAGGCGATATGGGGGTCGTCTATAAACCACGTAACGCTCTTTTCTTACCTTTTTAGTCCCCCCTCGCCCCATGTAACACCATGTAGATATTTAGCCTAGTCCCCACCACCCAAGCTGTGTCACCTAACTTTTCTCACCAATAATGAATGCCATTTTCTCCCTGGGAAGTTTTGTGATACTTCTTAAAATCAATTTTAAATCCTGATTATAAATTATTTCAGAGAGTATTATTATTTATAATATTGTGCACATTTTTATAGTCATATTATCATCATATAGAGAGATATTTAAACATTTCTAGGCATACAACTTTTCTAAATTATATTTTGTATTAACATACAATTTTACTTTTGTTAACTTTTAAATAACTGGACTCATGTCTCGTTCTAACATCGATCCTGAATCCTGGCTTCACTCTCGAAAAATACTAGATGGCCAAAGAAGCGAAGATCGCGTTTCAAATATCTAACGGGTGTACTCAGAGTGATTTTACTAAATGGTTTTATATTCTTACTCCACGTTATTGAAGATAGATTACCTCTAAAATTCTACCTTTCTCATTTCTACTCCATTAGATAAATATAATAAAAAATAACTATAATAGCTACAATTTGACCACACAAACCTACAAAATGTATACTATAATGGTAGCATTTTAAAGAAAATCAACCAGTGTTTGTATGGAGAGAGAGCGGAAAACTTTTATTATTATTAGCACCGCGTCTTACTACCCGTTCGGGTAGCGAAAAACTATTTAGGAAAAGTAGCCCTTGGTAGATCTTATTGGTAATCGAATCCCATCTCCGCACTATTGGCCGTCTAGTCTACTGATAGAATGACAGTTTAGACAATGCGGCCATCGTAGCGAGTGTGTAATCGTTGCATTTATATGCATACACACTAATTATCAGAAGGGAAAAGTATAGGCTTTAATTCACCTACCTTTTGAAAATAATTAATGATATTTGAAGCTTTACTTTTCATAACATGCTGCTGGTACTGTGCAAAGAAATAACACTATTGATGGAATCCTCAAACTTGCCTTGAGATAAACTCTGTACTTTTCCTTCTTTCCATTTCACTACATCCTTTTGAGACTCTTTCACTGTTTGTTTTTTCTGGATATCGCTTTTCATACGCAAGCAATGACAAGTTTCCTCTTTTTGAAGAAATTATTTTGGTTTTTGTACAATCACAAACGATTATTCACGGCCTATGTGAAAGAATGTGCAGTATGAATCTAAATTTTACTCAAACTCAACTATACTTATAAATTAAGGCCGCTTCGGCTGATAGCTGCTATCCAACTAAAATGACGTGAGCGGGTCAGTATATTGGACAAGTTTAAACAAGTGCGGTGAGTATAAACCTGTCACTGTCATGCGCATGAAAATATGTATTTTCGAATGTGCTTGGCTTTCGTAGTCTTGGGCAGACGATAACACCTAAGCACATTTGAAATATTGTTAGACAGAAAGTAAGTATACTAAACCTCCATTTTCAACGCCACAGATATTCTGAAGCTGTGTTATGTCTGTAAGTTATGTTTATCAAAGGTGAACACATGAACAATATTATTTTTGAACATTAGAATTTGAGTATAAGATCTGGGTTACGTAACACTTTGAGGTACCCCACCCTCCCCCCATGTAATAGCATGTATAAATTAGAGCTCCCCCCCTCCAAACCAATACGCGGTTTATGTACGACCCCATGGTGACCCACAGGTGCGGGCAGTAGTGGTCTATATTCTTAATTCTCATGTTTCAATAAATATTCTTTGAAAGCAACCTCAACTTAATTACTTTGTGGAGGCAGACTCTATCTCCTTAAACTTTTCAATACAATAACATGTTGGATGTTTCTCAGATTTCT
The DNA here is from genome assembly GCA_902151445.1 of Timema monikensis. Classification (NCBI taxonomy): domain Eukaryota; kingdom Metazoa; phylum Arthropoda; class Insecta; order Phasmatodea; family Timematidae; genus Timema; species Timema monikensis. The sequence goes on along the minus strand of CABFVZ010003974.1, from coordinate 16,707 downwards.
TTTTCTAACCCAAACATAATAATTATATACCATACAGCAGTTATTTGAGATTAATAAACATAATAATTTACATTATAAAGCAATATTTTATAGTGATATTATTTTAGATTAGTCTTAGTTTTAGTCCGTTGATTCCCAACGTGAAATTTTTTTTCTGTTTAACAAAAATGAATCTGTTATTTATTAATCTCTAGAAACTGGAAAGTTGTCAACTCTGTGTTTCTATCTACTAAAAAAATTGTAAAGAGCAGTGACTTGGCCATATTGATACAGCAACAAACTGCGACCGTGAAAAAATATTATTTGACGAAACACTGTGACTACCAGTCACCGTGAATAATCACTGGTATGAATCACCTATATTTTACAATCACGGTCACGGTAATCACCGATATCGAGAAATCACGGCTTAGCCCATCCCTAGTCCTAGGCATTGCACACACACACACACACACACACACACACATATATATATATACAACTTTCCCATAGTTTGAAGGGAAATCGATCATCTTTAACACAGATAAGACTTAAAGATGGTGTAAAATTCATCAAAACATGTCGTCGTCATAGAAGTAAAAATATATATAAAATAAGGAGAAGGGAATAAAAATAAAGATTTAACCACATTATCTATTACTACTCCTTACCAAATAAACATGAACATTATTAGAACTAATCCTTTGGTCGATTTTATTCTCCGTTACACTTGATTTGAATAAAGGTACAAAGAACAAGTGTGCTTAAATTAAATCAGTTAATGCACTCGTGAGACATATTCACTAGCGATGGTAAAAAAACTGCTCCTATAGTGGAGCAGGAGCAATCTGTTACTGCTCCACCACTGGCCCTGTTCCTTTTTGTCACAGTTACAGTATTCATACCTACTCCCAGTCTAGTTTTTTTAGCACTGTGTCTACTGCCCGTTCGGTTTTTATGCATTTGTGCCAATTACGCCAATGTGTTAGGGATGAATATAGTTTATTCTAGAGGAAGTGCACCCACATTTGTTTGGAATGAAAGTGAAAACGTTTAGGAAAAATCACCCTCAGTGCACCCAAACGGAATCGAACATCAATTTCCCTGTCATCGGCAGTCCATTATAGTGCGAGAGGCTGTCAACCTTTTTGATATCATAGGCTTTATGTGTTTTAAAAAAAGTTTGACTAATTTGAGAAAAAAGTAAAGCAAAATAGTAGAGCAAAAAAAAAGTTCAATTTTACATTTCTCAATTAATAATTAGCTATTAAGTTCATTTTTTGAACAAATTGTTTGTTTGCTAAATATTTTGTGGGCTAGATAAAATCAGTCAGTCAGTAGATTGCTGACCCTTACCTTAAATAACTTCATCCCCAAGTGGGTCCCTTCAATGTCACTCATCTACGTAACCATTTATTGTGAGACTATATTACATATTGTGTTTGTTTGTATTGGGGAAATAATGTTATGTACCACGAAAGCTTTCCCCCTTCAAAACTCATTTGTGACTCCCCGAACCAACTCTAAGATAGGCCTATATAATAGATAAGTAAGGTTGCGCTGGACCTAATCTCAGCGCTGTGACAAGAACACAAAGCATCCACTTCCTTTCTATTGTACGACTGCTCCAAAAATTATCAGGAGCATCTAGAAACAAGGTTACCCCGGACCTGTTACAGCGCTGTCTGTGCCAGAGACGAGTAGCACGGTTAATTTGGACCTGTTCCAACTTTGCCTGGGACAGAGAGATGAATAAACAAGTTTACCCCGGACCTGTTACAGCGTGTATTTGATCCGTGAACCAGTGACAAAAAGGAATAGCTCCTTTCGTCTGTAAGAAACAGGTTGTGAATGTGACGTCAGAGGAGCAGTGACAAAGGAGCAGGTTGTGATTTCACAACACATCCATAATATTACCCACAGATAGAAAAACTAATGCAAATCGGTGGAGTTAAAACAAAGAACTCACTTCTTTTATTCAATAAATCAAACCACTTGATTACATTACATACTTAACACCCACATCAGCATTAAGACCTAAAGATAGTGCCATGGCACTGGAATTAGACCTCAAGATTATTTTCTGACAATGTAGTTAACCTTCAAAATACGAAGAAGAGTCTGGCTACTATACAGATAAGAAACATTAATTCTTTTATTCTATTTAATTTATTACTTCATCTTCCAACGTTTACCCCTTATTTATAATTATAACCTTAAATTTTTCTCCTTATAAATTTACTTGTCCACTAACATAACTTGTTACTTAAATGTTAAATTCATCCAGTATCACATAATAATCAATTTTTATATATTTAAAAAAGGTTCAACTTCCTCTTATATATCAAATATCTATTAATTAATTAAATTTGTCTATAATTTATTTTTGTTTGTATTTTAAAATTTAACTTCCATATACTTTATTTATTAATTTTTTTTCTGTACTAATTTTAATGTCTCGTCAATTTCTTTAAAAACTAATTTATTTATTTCATATATATGCTTTTTGTCAATTGAAATGTTCATATTTAATAATAACTGTAGATACGATTAAATATACACTTTATTGCTAACTTGATATGGTGTAATAATGCGAAACAACAAGTTATTATTTATATTTTCAATATAGCATCACTCCTTTATTAAAAGTTTTAATATAACCAAACAAATTTACACAAATTTAAATTCCGTCTGGTGTGTAAAATGCATTTTATTAGCTAGATCTTCTCCTCGCAATTTTATTGGCATATACAGGGGCTGCTTATGCTTAAGTCCATCTATATAACTCAAGCATAAAACATTATGTGTCAAATCAACTTAATGCGTTGTGTATTATTCATTATGTCTCAATTATGAACATTATTCCTGAAAATAATTTGTTTAATTTACTCGGTTATTTTAAATTCGAACAATCTTGAGCTCCATCTAACACGGTGCTTGTATGCTTGTATACAAGACACACGTTTTCCTCAAAAGACTAATGAGTCTCCTTCATTCTCCAGCAGATAACAATACAAGCGTTCAATTTTATTTTTTTGAAATTGTAAGTGATACAATATTTTTTTCTTTTTAAATAATCTATAGAACTCAGTGCCTTACTGGTGTGTTGCTATGTGATACTTAAGGGGGAGCTGAATTGTATCTCTTTGGAAGAGACTCTCTTCCGATACTTTTGCCACAAACAGCTCAAATGAAAATCCTGAATTATATCTCTTTTAAAAATCGGAATTATATCTCCGAAATCCTGAATTGTACCTCTTCGGAAGAGACTCTCTTATTCTTTATCTATGGTTTACATTAGAATTAAAACTTAAGGTCGTGTACTTAGAGATACAATTCAGGATTTTAAGTCGAGACTGTTTATGTGTAAGGTGTCGGAAGAGAGTCTCATCCGAGGAGGTACAATTTCAGGATTTCGGAGATATAATTCCGATTTTTAAAAGAGATATAATTCAGGATTTTCATTTGAGCTGTTTGTGGCAAAAGTATCGGAAAAGAGTCTCTTCCGAGGAGATACAATTCAGTCGCCTCATACTTAAAAGAGTTGGCAGCATATTAATTTAATTAAACGCACCTGTTTGTAGTTATCAGTATTTAGTTGGTAGTAGGTATTTTATACCGCGAAGCTTTGAGTCAATTCTTTTTTTGATATTTTTAGTTTACTCTAAGTTTTCACCGGATTTTTATATATTTAAATATGCCTACATTAATAGAATTGAGGCCTAAACGGGATTTGTTGAATCCTAATTTTAATGGATACAAGCTTTCATTAGATCCTGTTCCAGTTTTTCGACACATTCTGGACATTGGTAAGCTTTAATGTAATTTAGGTTAACTTTCGTGAATATTATTGCCCGTACAACTTTTAGGGGCCATACACCCATAGACGTTATTTAATGGTCTGTTTATTAAATGTAGATCACTATCTTAAATAAAGCTTCAATCTTGACTATTTGGTCTTGGCTACATGTAGGGGGCCCCACTTTTTTTCAACATAATATGTAGGCTAATATTACATAACAAAATGAGAGACGGGATGGATCAATACATTTAATGTAAGGTTACCTGTCTCGTCCTGATGGTCCTAGGCCTAACTCGTGTTATAGGCTACTAAACTGCTGATTACACGGACATCGAAGTTCATTCTCGGGCAGGTGTACTACAGGTGGCTTCTCCTAAATTTCCCCCAACTCTCCCCGCATAAATGCTGGTACACTTCCTCTAAATGCAACCTTCATACCTAACCATTAGTGTAATTAGTACATAGGAGTAGGCCTATAACCCAAACGGCTGGTATCATAAGGTGCTAAACAAAAAAAGAAGAAACCTAAGAACCTTACTTTCTAAGAACATTTTTGGTTAAATAGAGCTAAATTAAATGCTTCATTTTGAGAAAATATGTTTTACGAAAAGAAAACTTTACCTTGCAGTGTAGCCAATTAATTAAATAAAACAAAAAAAGTTGCTTAGTCATTAAAATATTTTGATTGGTTGGTTAGATAATTAATAAAAAGGTCTCTCAGAATACACACAAGCCAACTTTGCATGTTAAACACTAGTCTCCAAATGAAGGCCGAGGCATACAATCTTATTTTAGTTGAATTTTAATAGACTTGGAAATTTAGAGCCAAAATGCCCACTAATCTTCTCCCATGAACAAAGTTTGCTCTTTATAACAGGTTTCACCCGCTTCAGTGGTCACATGGTCTAATTCGCTATTCTTGCTATAGACTAGTCTGATGATTATGGGGAGATTAAGGTTCAAATCTTGGTCAGGTGTATTGACACCACCACCACCACCACCATGACAACACCCCCGCACGCACAGTCTTGTCTGTGAACCGCTATTAGGCTCTCAAGGGTGGGCTATCGTTCCCCACCCCCCGTGTTCGCCAGACTTAGGCCTGTATGACTTGTTTATGTTCCCGAGAATGAAGAAAATCTAAAAGGGAAGTGTTTTGATGTGGAGGCTGTAAAAACAGCTTCTCAGAGGGCACTGGACGATATCAAAGTTGACGAGTTCTAGAGGAAAGTGCCTCAGCTGACTTCCTGGAGGTTCAACAAAAGACATCTTACTCGCTGACCCGACTTCGATGAAATGACAGAGTTTCTTTCTTGTGTTGTGCTCAGCGCCGTCTTCTAGCGCTAGTTGTCTTCTTGCACAGTTCTGCAAATTAACTCTATAAGGCATTCACGAGCTAAGTTTACCTGGATGACAGCTCAAAATGTTACGAGAAGTAATCCCTAATATATCACTACGCCAACAGCTGACATCTATCACTTTGGATCACTGTAATGAAAACAGATGGTAATATATTATTATTATTATTAGCACCGCGTCTTACTACCCGTTCGGGTTATACGCATGGTAATATAATAATGTAAATAGTTAACCACAGTAATTTAGGCCAATATTATTTATATATTTATTTGAGGACGGACACAAAGTTTATTTATAGTTTTATTCCCCTTAAAAAAAAATATTCACACCACTTTCACAAAAACTTCTAACGAACATAGCTTTAAAATGGCGACTGACAAATTAAACCATATGATTGAACATAACGGTAAACAAGTTTTTTACATTGATGCAGACACGCAGTTGGTGAAAATATTTTATTCAGTTAAATATTTCAAAATACGATAAAATAATCATAAAATCATTTATTATATGTAAAAAAATGACAACAATTTTCTCTTTTCCAAGTAAATACGATGCCTGTAATAAAATGTATTGATGTTTGCACTATATTACACAAAATCAGTAACGTTCCAAAATGAAAAATAAGTACTTTTAATTATGTTTAAAATATTGTTTCGAGTTGGATAAAAAGGAATTATTTAAAAAAATGAAATAGTATGAGAAAACCTATGTTTATGTTATTTTAAATGTAATATATAACAGGTAATTGAATATCTTTACATTTATAACAAAACTGTGATCTTTTACAAGTGTTGGCAACCCAAAACCTAAACATATGATTTTCGAACTGTCATCCAGGTAAAAACCTATCGTGAATGGAATATCCCCCCCCCACCCCCATGTCCTGGTGGTCACCCTTCCCGAATACATCAGTCCTTTTTGTATAAAACAGCCATCCTTCAATTCACATTTTGTATTCAATTATAACGATTCGTCGGAGGAACAGCCTGGATGTCAAGCAAGGATCAGCGAACTAAGCTATTGGTGATCACGATGTATGAGGCGTTGGTCTTTCTTCCTCGTCGCAGATATATCTATGCCTCCACTATGAGGATTTGTATTAGTAATCTTTGATAGAGTTGCTACTCTTTGTTTCTATGCCCATTTGACATAGTTTTGTATGTCAGAGTTTCTGACTTGTTTTTCTATGCCCACAAGGCATAGTTTAGAATGTTAGAGATCTTGCTTTATTTTTCTAGGTCCATGAGACATAGTCGTAAATACCTGGGCAATAGCCAAACACCCTATACTGTATAACCATGCTCCGGCTAAGGATCATATTTTGGTGGAAATCAGGTTATTGATCGCTTTGTTCCATGAGCTAGTTGGGTCTTTGACTGATCCCAGTCTCTAAAATGTCTAATGATACACCCTTCTTCGGTGATCAACCTATGTGGGTGCTACTAGTCTAAAGTAGTGGCCCATGAGATATTGTTTATTTTGTCTGGCCCCTTCAGGTGCTGTTCGTATTTGTTAATGTTTAATTGTCTGCACTGGACATAGTGTGTCCAGACATAGGTGGAATGTTAAATATGCTATTGAATGACCAGGCAGTACTAATGAGGAATAGACCGGCCATATTATATTAATACAGTCTAGATTCCTGGTAGCTTGCTATTAACTGTTTGTAAACCTATAGTTCCTCTTCTAGGAGCGTATTGTTTGTATTTCGTTATTCACTATGGGGTTAACTCAATGCTAGCTAGCTCATTTAACTACCAACGTGGTAACTCTTTAAACTAGGACTTTCTAGAACTTGATAACATTAACTTTCAGATGTAAGTATAGCAGTCGCAAGGTTGGACAGTTGTTATGTATTGTTGCTTAACCTTATATTAATATTTGCTTCCTATTTAAATTGCTGTTGTGTTGAGGCAGACGTACCTTTGTAGCGAATGTGTGTTAGTTCTACATTAACGAGCTACTCCCACTCGTAATATAGATTCTACCATACTTGGGTTGATTGCAGGTATAACCTAGGTGTTTAGCACCAAATGTTCCCTATTAGGATAACTATATAAAAAGCAAACAATTTAAATTCTCTTTATAAACAAAGAACTGTCTCGTGTAAAATCTAGTTAAACTTTATGTAATTCTATATAGGGCCTCTTGTTTAAATTTAAATAAACTAATTTGTTAAACTTGTATATCTCTCATATGTTTCTTCCTTCCCATCCTTGAGTAAATATGTTTGTAAATGTATGAATTCGTCACTTCTTCTATTAGATAGGAGAAGCGGAGATTTAAACCCAAATGGAGTAGGGGACAACATTTTCACTAATTTGTTACTTCTTGGAGAGCAAAAGTTTTGTGATCAAAAATAAATCAAACTCGAGCTATTGCTGGATGTTGACAATTCATGAACCTCTGAAGCTGTAAATGTGTTTTACAATATTCCCACTTTGTATCAATACCGCTGGTATGACACGCCTTGTGGTGTATGACTGAATGTGCTCCTTACTCTCACCAGCAACACATCATCTCTCATACACAATAGTCAGACAGTGATGCAAACACTGAACTTTGTGTGAAACAAGCAATCACTAGCATATTCTATTGTCGTTCACAGATAATATTGTCAACCTGTAAAATTGAGGGAACCACCGCCATAACTCTCTATTTGTTTCATTTCAAATAGTATTGAGACTAATTATCTTCCTACAATAGTATTCTTCTCTATTGTAATTTGTTCGATATAATTACCAATTCTGAACAATATAAAACAAGAATATAAAACAAAATTAAGCTTTATACAACGTAAAACTGATCATGTACCTACCGATTGTATCTTCTGGATAGAGCAACCACCAATACGGGCCAACACACGTGGACTCCTAGTTGGGGGAGTGGACCGAGCGAGCTATGATCTTCCAACAGCCGACGCCCACACCAACTTGATCAACGATACACTAAAGTGGGTCGGCCAGGAATTGCCTTGACTAGAGGAAGACTGCTTGCCTGCTCTCTGATGAGAGAGACGTGAATTACATCCACAACATCAGGATATTGAAGAAATATCGTTTGGAAGTGAGCTGAAGCTCTGACAACAAGTGGTCTACGTGATGATCGAACGCTTTTAGAAGGTCGAATTGACGTCACCGACCGAGTGTTCGGTTCTTCCACCTTGCGTCCCTAGCAACGAAACCCTATAAAAAGTGATGTGTGTGTATACTAAAATGACTCTTCGATTTCAACGCTTCAAGAAGGAGTGCTGTCCTGGACTTGGACAATGTCAGGATAAACATTCATCATTATATTCTACGGACATAATCTATAGCGGTTTATATTTTGGACTCTAATTTAAATTTAACTTTTAGTGTTAGCCAGATTAAGCGCCGTAATTTTTCTATTCGCAAATGTTTTTTTACTTGAACATATATTTTGAAATGAAACTCTATCTTCTGTCGCCCCTTGGGCGCTAGGGTATGTCACGATTCTTAGACTTTTTAGATAATCACAATTATTAATTGATCTTGTGTTGGACGTGTTAAATGTAAATGTTGTATCTTCTGGATAGAGCAACCACCAATACGGGCCAACACACGTGGACTCCTAGTTGGGGGAGTGGACCGAGCGAGCTATGATCTTCCAACAGCCGACGCCCACACCAACTTGATCAACGATACACTAAAGTGGGTCGGCCAGGAATTGCCTTGACTAGAGGAAGACTGCTTGCCTGCTCTCTGATGAGAGAGACGTGAATTACATCCACAACATCAGGATATTGAAGAAATATCGTTTGGAAGTGAGCTGAAGCTCTGACAACAAGTGGTCTACGTGATGATCGAACGCTTTTAGAAGGTCGAATTGACGTCACCGACCGAGTGTTCGGTTCTTCCACCTTGCGTCCCTAGCAACGAAACCCTATAAAAAGTGATGTGTGTGTATACTAAAATGACTCTTCGATTTCAACGCTTCAAGAAGGAGTGCTGTCCTGGACTTGGACAATGTCAGGATAAACATTCATCATTATATTCTACGGACATAATCTATAGCGGTTTATATTTTGGACTCTAATTTAAATTTAACTTTTAGTGTTAGCCAGATTAAGCGCCGTAATTTTTCTATTCGCAAATGTTTTTTTACTTGAACATATATTTTGAAATGAAACTCTATCTTCTGTCGCCCCTTGGGCGCTAGGGTATGTCACGATTCTTAGACTTTTTAGATAATCACAATTATTAATTGATCTTGTGTTGGACGTGTTAAATGTAAATGGTTTTGAAATTATGGTTACTAGTAATTGTATTTTCATTTTAGGGTAGTGTTTCTTTTGTAGATTGCATTTTGAAGTATTGATTAAAGTAACGTAACTCCCTCTGATCAATAAAATTATTATTATTAGCACCGCGTCTTACTACCCATTCGGGTTATACGCACTTACGCTAATGTGTAATGGTAGGGTGATTGTAAGATGAACCACGGTGGAGGCCTGGCATTCCCCACATTCACAAGATGTCTTGTCAGAGGTGGAGGAAGGGTTTGGTAATCAGATAAATTTGTGCCGGGACCGAGGATTAAACCCCGGCCACCAGCACAGAAGTCTGACACCTTACCCCTAGACCTCCTGGTCACCATCAATAAAATCAATATATTTTGAGACGAATCAACATTAATATAATTTTCCAAATCTTTTGCTATGCTTTGCTTCAAGTATTTATCTATATTATTAACAAGTAGAGTTCTTGTTGACGTTTCCAATTTTTGTGTCGAGATTCAATAGTCCTGCGAGAGTTTGTTAGCCAAACTCTCATGTCATTTAAAATATCTGAGAGATATTTAATATTTATATGAACGTTTTGAAGTCTGTATTCACTGGAGTGAATCAGGTACCTTAGTAATATTTTAAAGATGCCCGTAAGGCTCTTATTTTGTCATTATATAATTTCCTGATAGATATTGTTTGTACTATAATCAACATTATGGGTTGTACTGTCTTTTCAGGATTGACCCATTTGATTGTAGGATAGGTTACAGGTTTTGTAACATCCCCACAATTTAACTGCATGAAATAATATATGAAGTTATTATTTAATTTTGATTTTCAACATATCTCAGTTTGATTTTTGAGACTGTGTAAAGTATTCTACTCTGTTGTTATTTCTTTGAATAAACCATTTATATTTTTATTTTATAAATCTTCACTTCCTTGTATACTATTTGTGGTCGAAAGTAAAAGGCAGTAGAGTGGGTGTAACAAACCAGTCTAAACAGCAATGAAGGAAACTATGCTTGTTTACAGAACACGTGCTGCTACTGTATAGATATAAAATATATAGTTCCACACAAACAGCTATAAGAGCCCCTCTCTAGGTTTAAGATTCACCTCTGTACACACATTTCTTCAACAAACAAACTAGAAAATATTGTCATATATTTACAGACCAGACAATTATTTGTCTAAACCTCTTACAGAGCACTTTCTGCAAGATACAGCACCCATCTTGGTCCATAAATTAGTTATTGTAATCAATGATAAGATCAAAAGGGCATTAAAACATAGATAATTAATCAATCAATATAAATAGTTTATCACTTTTATCCTAATTTTATAAATTTCATAGTGGTTACCTACAATTTCAAATTGTTAAACTAATATTATTCTTTGAAATAACTTATGTCAACTTTGAATTAAAAAATACTATTTAGGATCACTAATTTAATCGTCAAATTAATCATTTTCAAATACTTGATGTTTTTAAATTTTAATCTTAAATGTACATTTATTTTATAATTAATTTAGGGTGACCTGGTGGTCTAGGGGCAAGGTGTCGGACTTCAGTGCTGAGGTTCCAGGGTTCAATCCTCGGTCCCGTCACAGATTTATCTGATTGCCAAACCCTTCCTTCACCTCTGACAAGACAACTTGTGAATGTGGGGAATGCCAGGCCTCCACCGTGGTTCGGATCCCACGTTAAACTGTAGGACCTCCATTTCATCTCGCAATCACCCTACACATTAGCGTGTGTTTAACCCAAATGGGTAGTAATACGTGGGGCTAGTAATAATAATAATAATAATAATGAGATGATGATGATGATGATGAAAAATATTATATCAATATCAGTATCACTATCATTTTTGTTACTCACTTATCTAAATTTTGAAATTTCTGATACCATGTACAAACTTTTATCAAGTGAAAATAGTGTATTTATAATTATTATGATCAAATAAATTATATTTCAATATTAACAAACCTATTGTCATGTTCACATATGGGAATGTACATTTATCATATCCTTCAGAGCATGTTTTGTTAACTGTGACAGGTGTCGACCATGTTTTACCAAGTGATGACCAGTATTCCTTCCTACACGTCAAAGCCTTTGGATTACATAATCACTTAAGTGCGGATCCTTGGTCAACAGAGTACATTTACTTCATCGACAAGAAGTGGAAAGTTCAAAGATATATTCACTCTCAAACTGTAAGAACTATTCAAGTTTTCACAATCATTATGAACCAATTGTCTCATATTAAATGATAGATTCAGCACTTTTCATCAGATAAAGTGGGAAATGGTCACAACAAATTCTGTGACTTAACAATTAATATCTAATCTAATCCAATATTTATTTTAATTTTTTCATTTGGTGATGAAGAAAGTAAATCTGTTGCTATTTGTTTAGCAGTTAATATTGAAATTAAAGGTAAGAGCTGGACAAGAATTACAGAGATAATAAGAATAAATCTTAACTTTTTAACAAAGTAAAATATATGTTATCAAGGCATAAATTACAAAAAAATCCTGATAAATTTATTACAGTAAATATATTATTTACTACTTCCAGTTCCATGGTCATTAAAAGACAACCTTCAGATAGAATATCAGGACATTATTAATGTCTAAAAAATAATCTGAAGACACTACCACCGAGGTTTCTTATTTCATTTCATGAAATGTGGTAACCCTGGTTGGGTTTTACAGGAGATTGTTGAAAAAATGTCTTAGCATTGTTAAAAAAAGGAAACACAAGATTAAATATTAGTGCATATTCAAATATAAACATTTCTTTAAATTGTCTACTACTACAGGATATAATGGAGCAGGCACTTTATAAATACACTATTTTAATAAAACATGAGGTTTTTAAACAGATCAGATGCTCTGGATTTTATAATAGTCCAATAATGTACTAGCCTAGACATTGAGGAACAATATAAATATCCCCTCCCCCTACAAGGTTTGACCAGCATGCGATGTTCTATCAAAGTAAAGAAACCATCCAGACATGATTGAACCTAGTTTAGGAACTTTTAGAGCCATTAACCTGAATCTTACTAAACATTTAGTGAATGTGAAATTGTTGCAGCCTTCACGAGTGGAGGAGTTGAGGGAAGTGTGGGAGCTGCCAAGTCACCACGAACGAAGGCCAGGTCACTACAATACATCCATGAGCTTCTCTTCTCCTGAGCTGGTGTTGCTGACCGATGGGGCAGGAACTCTGCACTTGGTGAACACAGGAGCAAGAGCAGGAACTACTGCGTGGGAGGTAATCAGATGCAAATCAACCAATATACTAGCTTTAAATAGATGTATTAATTATTCCTAAGACACAAGATGAGGAGCAATAATTTGTAAGTAAACTCATCAGTAGTCAAATGTAGATATGATGGGAAACCCCAAAATAAGGAATCACCCCCTATGTTACTCAACTTGGGATCAATGTAAAAATAAATGTTTAGATTGTGGCTTTGGCAACTTAATAAAGAACCTCTCTACTTAAAGAGCTGTGACTTCATGTGGTACAGTAAATGTATCAGCGGAAGAATATTGATACAATCACTCAATCAATTACTGAACTAATTAAGAAAAAAAAACTATTACTAAGCATGTTTTGATAAGTGAATACATGCACATCTTGTTGCTTACCTGCAAGTCACTTTGGTTGAGATTGCAGAAAGCTCTAGCAGTGGTCTATGTCCTCCTAAACTCATGTGTTAAAGAGGAGTGAAACATTATCCTGTAGTCAGGACATACATTGACAGGTCAGTACTGGTACATGGCCATAGTAAGCCTTGTTCAGGACATACATTGACACCTTCTGCAAGCTCTAAAATGTATTATTTCATATCATTTTAATTCATACAATGGTCTCACATAAAGTAGACTGTGAAATAGTTTCATTTTTATAATTAGCTTGTTTTTTAGTTATTTTGTTCATAGTTTAGTTATATTTTAATTCGATCTAAACAAACATTGACCATAATCGCATAAAATTGTTTTGCTAACAAAATTAATTGAAGATTTATTAGTAATTATCGGATTCTTAAATTGAAATGAGTGAGGAAAGTGATACAGATAGTGTTGTAGACAGTGCCACATAATCATAATGATTCAATCAGTGAAGAAGGTGGAATATACCTGGGACAAGGTGATTGTATTACAAGCTTATCATACACTAATTAACCAACATATTAAAGTGGTTTTGTGTCGGTATGTGACATTTAAAAAATTATCTAACTAAATTTAAAACAAATTAATAGATTCACATAAAAGTAAAAGCCTGTTCATACGCTCTAAAAGTGTCAGGTTCAACCTGGTGTTGAATGCCACAACTAAGAGTGGGATGCCAGCTGTGGAGGGTATAGACTAGTGATGGGTCGTTCGTGAGCGAGTCATTCAAATTTAACGACTCTTGAACGAGAGCTGTGAACGAACGACTCTCGCTTCGCGAGCGAGTCATTCACGCCACCATTACTCACGACTTTTTCGCTCTCGTTCATCCGCTCTGGAAAGAGTCAGGAGTGTTTGTCATTCACAACTCTTCGTCGTTCTTCGTTCGCTACTAAGAAAAAATCAACTATAAGTGCTTACTATCGTTACTAGATAGCAGTACTGCCTACAATATTAAACTAACTATTTTTCTTGACATTACTTGAACATAATTATGTGAATTGGACACTAAATATTATATACTAAGGTTAATTATTATAAGTAATATGAGTAAGTAATAGAATTAAAGAATCAAACACAATAGGATTCGGATAAATTACACATAAAACTTAATTTGTTCTTAAGTTGAAAGGAAAGGGACAGATTTACATGCTCGGAACGGGAATTGTGAGAACTAGTTAGCGCTCGCTCACCAAGTTTAGGAGGAGAAGGGGTGAAGGGATTGGGAGCGAGCGAGCCATGTGGTGAACGATATTACTCTTATGAACGACTCTTTTGAGTGAGCAAGCTTATGTGAGCTAGCTCACCTCAATGAGCTAGTTTGACCCATCACTAGTAGAGACTGCCACGCCTGAGAAAGGCACTGTGCCTAGTAAAGATGGTTGGCGAGGTTGTTATATTTTATTGCAGTGGTTCATGGTGTTTTGTTTGCTAGTTTTCACCCTGTTAATATAAAACAATACAGTCCACAAAGTTTTGTTTAAAGTTGCAATCACGGTAACGATTCTTAAAGTCCAGTTGTCTGTGGTTTCAATATCTTTGGTCCATCATTATCGGATTAGTACGTCTTGTAACGTGAATAGAAGTTTGCGCTGTAGGTTATCGTTGTCATTGTGGCATAAAGTTGGTGAATTGTTTCATTTTTCTCCTTAGCCTGTTAACTATGTTGTTCATTTAGTTAATAGTCTTCGTAGAGAGATTTTTGCTGTTGGTAAATTCATATAGGCCAATGTTTAGTATGCATTCTTTCTTATTACTTAAGATTGTTGGTCGTTCAGGGTTGACTAGAACTAGCACTTGCATCATGTCGAGTATTTATTTAGTTTGTTCCTAGCTTACTTAAGGTTTCAGATCTCAAACGTTAAGTAATAAAGTTTAATTGTAGGTTACACTTGTTTGTTATATGAACATACTCAACATTACTTTACTTAGATACCTTGTTAGTTTAGATTCGTTAAACATATTTTGGTTCTGGGATAATTTATCTCATTTTAATTGTGTATTAACTTTGTCCCATTCACTAGGTATTCGTTTAGTAATAATGTTTGATTTTCGCTAGTTGCATTTTAGGTGTGAATGGCACATCAATTAAATTTATTGATTTTGTAGCTGCATGTATTTGTGGGAAACATTTTAGGAGCAGGAATTCTTCCATGGTTGTATTGTCGGGAGCTACTTACTGTAAGTGAACCATTAACCACATTGATGTTAAGTGTTGTTTGCAAATTAGAACTGCCATAGATTCCTCTCTTATTATCGCCTACTTGTCAGTTTATCTAAATAATTTGAGGACGTTAAATCAAATATGGGCATCTTTGAGGAGTATATCTTTCATTGTAAAGCTTTAATGGCTAAAATTATCAGAGATTATGAGGTGGCTCAACTAGTGGAATCAAACCCTAGTAATAATAAGGATAAATGATTATTACAGGGGATGACTGCTCACATTGAACAGATGCAAACTGAGTTTAACGAAATTATAACCAAATTGGCAGCATTGGCTGCTAAGCAAACACCTAAAGTACAAAGAGACTATCAGGCTGAAATACAAAAATGTAATGCTTGATTTTATTCGTCATCAAACCAACATACTTCTTTGATTTATTTGAAGCTACTATTCATTCAAACAATCAGTTATCCGACATTCAGAAACATATGCATCTGAGGTCAGCTTTGGCAGGAGAAGCATTGTCAACTGTTTCAGGGGTACCACTGTCCGCAGCGGCGTATCCACAGGCTTGGAAACTATTAAAAGATCGTTACCATGATCTGCAGCGTTTATCTGACTCGTATCTACAGGCCATAATAGAGTTACCACAGATAAATAAAGAAGCTGGCTCGATCCGCTCATTTGTCACCCTATCAAATGAATATTTAGGTGCCTTTCTTCCGTTAGGCCATGTTGTGGAAAATTGGGCAGTCCCCATGTTGTTCATCCTACGTGGAAAGTTAACCCCAGAGCTTAGGGAAGGTTGGCAGCGAAAACTAAAGGAAGGAAGGAAGGAAGGATTTTCTAGTAAACGAGGCAGAGTTGCTCAAGGCAGCCCAATTGGGGAATCGGTTAAACACGTCGCCCTTTGGGGTAAAGAACGTTGCCAAACCACGAAAGCCTGTGTGTCCAAAAGTTCGTCAGCATTTGTGGTGGGTGCAAACAATATGTCCCTTGGAAGTTGTGTTCTTTGCAAAAATAACCATGAAATCTCCCAATGCAAGAACCTTGAAGGTATGAAGCCATCACTACGGTTTAAAATTGCAAAGGATAGGAGGTTATATTTGCTATGTTTGATGTTTGATAAGAGGGTATTTTTTGGAGGAGTGTTTGACCAAATTACTATGTTCCCGCTGTAATGTCCACCACCATAAGTTGCTACACCTTGAGGGTGAGTCTGTCAATTCAGGCCTTGGGTTGCAATGGTCTATAAAGAAAAATAGTGCCAGTGGCAATGATAGAGTGTAAGGTCAAGATTCAACCTCGAGTTTGGTGGCATCGGTACAGTCCTGTGGCACTGGCAGGGCCATGGGTACTCCTTATGACCGTTACAACATCTATTATGAGCAGCCGTCGTAGATATGAACCGGTGAGGGTTCTATTGGATTGTGCGAGCCAGGAGTCTCTCATAACATC